>CABHPH010134327.1:67851-95407 GCA_902168325.1 Peromyscus nudipes | reverse complement strand
ACTTGAGTCTAGCCTGATTGTATTGTACACCATGCTGCTTCCCAGGTGTAGGAAAAGGATGAAAGTCAGGGTCCTAAAGTCTCCCTGAAAGCTCAGCTCTACTGGGATGGATGAGCCTTACCTGCCCAACAAGGAAATGGAGATATTGTCTGAATTACTTGAGCATTTTCCAATGGACAGCGTGGGAAGGCCAGTCTGGGCATTTGTTTCAACAGTGAGTGAAGTTATAAGGTCCAAGGAAACAGCAACATCGACCACGGAGCCAATGATAGGCCTACAGAAAACAAGAGTCACACCAGGCACAGGTCTAGAACGCTTTGCAGGTTGCACTGGTTTTCATCTATGTGAGTGGACACAGTTCAGGGTGTCGATGGGCAATGTTAACATCATAACAGTAATGTCAACATGTTTCATATACTCTACAGAATTTACATGTTTAAATTAGACTTATCTGGGCCATGCATCTCTATCACATGCAAGATTTTTACTTGGCATGAGACTAATAACAAAAATTAATTAATAACATTTTATAACACAAATTACCTGTGGGCATTAATTTAAAGTATTATACCTGGTATAATCCATCTAAGAATTATAACAGTGCTAGTAAATAAATCAGTCTCATTTTTTTAGCACTAAATCCTGGTCATAGAAAAGTAAAGTAACTATCACAGCTCATGGCTTCACAAGTGTATCAAATACAAACACCCCTTCCCCCTATGTGGGTCATTGAGGCCAGAGACTCACACATACTGGACAAGAGCTGTCTGTGAAGGATACACCCAATCTCCAGGGATTCTTTTGCACAGGTTCTTGACTTGGTTGTTTTTCTGTGTCTCTCATTTTAAATTGAAAAACTTTAAAAATTGTACTTTACTTATCCAGGAAGCCTACCCCAATCTATGAGTTTCAAGTACTGTGAGAGACTATCTCAAAAAATTAACCTGGCATACTCATCGTATTGAGGCAGTTCATGATGTTGACCTCTGAACTCCACAAACACATGTGAGTGCACATAAAACTTTATACACACAAGTGCACACATGCAGCATGCACACAAAAGCATATTGTATACAACATTAATTTACTTAACATGGCAGGTTTTCACTAAAATATTTTAAAGATTGGGATTTAGACCTAAGAGGATCCCATCTTTTACAGACTGGGAAATTTGGTCAGAGGCCAAAGAGTAGCTGGGAATCAAATGCCTACTCAAATAGGCCATATTACACTCCACCCCCTAAATCCAAGCAACACATACTCACAGAGACACAGAGGCATCCACAACCACAGGCAGCTTCAGGTCGATGCCGTTGCCAGTGGAAGACAGGCCAGCTTGCAGGTTCAGGAGGCTGAGTTTGTTGATTCGCAATCTGCACAAAACCCACATGCCCTCTTGTCATTCATCCTTGAAGCATTTGCACTTCTCATCACCCTCTTGTCCTCACTACATCCTCTTCAGAAATGTGAGCATCTGCACTCTCAGGTGCAGTGCACTGAGCCAGGGAAACAATAGGCAGCAGAGACAGAACTGGAACCCAGGACTGTGTGACTCAAAGCTCTATGAAGCCATGCTTGGGACTAAGGGGTGTGGATTCCAGGTTCCTGTCCCTTGAAGGAACTTGGACTTTTACTTCAGGCTATATTTGAAGAAGAACAGTGTCATTCTTAGAGAAATACTTTAGGTACCAAGATACAAGTGGACATTAGGACAAATGGAACAGCCACCTTCATCCTGAAATTACAGACTGTGGGAACCCAGATGTGTAAACTGTCCAAACTGACCCTGTAGCCCTCCCTGAGACTTACTCAAGCTCTAATGAACCTTGCCTCAGAACTCCTCAGCTCTGTAGGGGAAGACAAGGCTTATCCATCTGTCTTTAAAACTGTATTCAGGTAGTCCCTTTTCTGGGAGCAAAGACGCACCAACTTACCCTAAACCTTTCTGAGATGAAAAGAGGTTTAATTTGCCAAGGTCCAGTGTGTTCAAAGCTCCTAGAATGTTGTTACTGGCTAATGACCAATCCGTGGTTTCCTGAAGTGACCCCACATCTAGATTCAAGGTCTGAAGGACATCTGTCAAAACAGTCATCGATCAGTGTCTGTACCACTAGGGAATGAGCTCCCATCCTCCTGGTCTCAGAGAAGTCAGTTTCCCTGAGCTGTTTCACTCAGTCCCTACAACAGCTCAGTGAGAAAGGATTGCCACCATCTCCACTGTACAGAAGAGGAACCTGAGATTCCTAAGATTAGAAAATGTGTCTACAGAGATGGATATGTGCACTGATGAAGTTCATTATGTATACCTGTTTTCAGGGATGACTTAAGGATCTGTTGCTCTTAATGAGATGCACACGTGAGTTTGAGAAACTTAGTCAAGCACTTGAGAGAATAAACTAAGAAATGGAAAAATCTAGAACGAAGGAAAGAGTATAGAGGGAAAGTTTTGCTCCAACCAGTGTAAGTGGGAAATAGAGGTCCCAAAATGACAGCTGGGAATCAGGCTGAGAGAAAATGAATCGACATTGCAGGGGGAGGTAGAGTGTCCTAACAGAGGATCTCAGAGAATAACTGGGGAATTAATAGAATAAATGTCATGTGCCAGAAGGCATGTGTGAAGTGTTAGGGTTGTTTGTGTAGAAAATATCTCTACTGTGGAAAAAAAACCCAGCAATTATTAACTCACGGACAAACCAAACGAAACAACAACAATCCCTTATTCTCAAAAGGAAACATGGCTTAAAATGCTGCCTTAAATATTTATTGTAACACAATTTTGCCTGTTAATTTCTCCACATTTTGTACCCTGCTTCATTTCTCTGGGTGTAAAGCATTTTCACTTAGAAACTTGCTGTTGTATATGTTTTGTCCCATTTGTACAGTTGTGTTTCAGTCCATCCTCCAGCGTTCGCTACTGAAATCACACAACTGTGAAGACTAACCTTTGTTTCTGGGCTGCTTTCCTGTCTGTATTGAGTATCTTTCAGTACTGTAGAAAAGATTTGACTTCTTCCTTTAAGGATGTTTCCAGTGTGAGTGTGAGTGTGAGTGTGTGAGTGTGTGAGTGTGTGTGTGTGTGTGTGTGTGTGTGTGTGTGTGAGAGAGAGAGAGAGAGAGAGAGAGAGAGAGAGAGTGAGAGAGAGAGAGAGAGTGTTTGAATTTTTTTTTTAGAAAGGCACTCATGTATGACCACATACTACCTGTGTTCTCAATGCAGTCATGAGACTGGAGAGATGGCTCGGCATTAATAGTGCTTGCTACTCTTGGAGAGGATTCAAGTTCAGTTCCCAGCTCCCATGTTGGATGGCTGATAACCATGTGTTTCCCATGGGAACCTGACACCCTTTTTTGGCTTCTGGGGGCACACACACAGATATATAAGAGGGACAAATTCATACAACTGAAAATAAAATATTAAGAGCACTTTTAGTCAAACAGATAGAATCACAATACTGCAACTTGGCCCTGTGATGGATTGGATCTACCTATTATAACAATGCACACAAGGCCACCTCAGCAAGCATTGCTTAGAGAGCTCCATCTCGCCATATAACTCCCTAGTAACTTTGAACCTGACACCCTTTTCTCTCTGCTGCTGTTCCCCAGCTGTGGAATGAGAGGATAGCTCCTTTCTTTATCTTTGAAAGTTGCCTAAATATTGACAAGGTTTGAAGGCAGCATGCACAGAGCTTTCCTGTTCCTATATGACCTGTTTGTCCATTAGCCCAGCTCTATAGCAAAAAACAGAGGTGCAATTAAATAGAAAGTTGGGTGGTTTGTGGACATCCAAGCCAGGTGGGTTGATATTACTTTCAGCCAGTCAACACAGATCAGTAAGAAAAGGTCAAACTAACTGTGGAAACATATGCTAATAATTCTGACACAACACTTTAGCTAAATTATGTAAACCAGTAGTAAAGATGTGAGAAATGAGAGGATGGTTAGAACTAGAGAAATGCAAATGAGATGAGTCACATCCTCTCATTTCTGATGAGAGCAAACCAGTTAACGCTGTCCATGTTAGTGCTTAAAAGGAAGCAGGGCTGGGGGACAGGCTCCCACAGACTACTGGAGAAAGTGGGATCGACACCATTATTTAAGATGTTCATACTTCTTAAAATTTTGAGATCTCACTTTGATAAATTTATCCTGTACATATATCGGCAAGACTATTAGGATATAATGTCATGACACTGTTTATTTCTAAAATGATAAGTAAATGAGACAGGAATTGAATGGCTGCACATTTCTCAGTAAGCTGCCCATAGAGGACAACACTGCCCCCTCCCAGCAGCCTCTGCTATTGCAGTCATAATGTTTATTAAGGTTACTCCTGGGACCAGCAGGCAGGTGGGATGCATATTGACTCACCTCCAGACACGGAATTCGGAACGTTCAAATTATTCACAGCACTGACAACATTACCCAAAAGAGATTCTGAGGTCCCGATGAGCAGGCCGCAGAAGACAATAAGTCTCACAAGTTGGAACATCTTTGGTCCTGACACCTGGATGGTCACAGGAGGAAGAAGAGGAAAGAACACACAGTGAATGCCTGTCACTCTCACACTTGACCTTCCTAAAGACAGATGTGCTTCATAGTAGGTAAGAAAAGGAACCAGCAGGGATGCCCACCCTCAGAAGTGGATAAAGAAAATGAGGAATTTTATTCTGTCTTAACAAAAAAAAAAAATGAAGTCATGACATTTCAGGAAATAGATAGATGTTGTCCTTTATTTAAATGGGTGCTGCCTTTTAAGCCACAGCTGTCTGAATCAGCAACTGCCACTCTGCAGCTACCAGCAGCAGTTAGGCCACAAGGGCCACAGCCAGAGGGAAATCTGTTCCCTAGGGCTCCAACTCTCGCAAAGCTACAAACAGAACTTAGCTAAACCTCCATCCCTCCAAAGAACTCAAGATTCAAAGGTTAAGGTAGACTTCTGCTCTTCAGAGGCTGAATAGCAAGTAGCTTACCCCGTCTCCTTGCTTGTGTCCTCCAAAAAGCCCCTGTGCGGCTCCTCATCCCTCCTTATAAACCCTTTCTCACCTGGCTCCTCCCTACCACTTCCTGTCATCTAGTTGCTGACGCAGCCTCCTGACTGCAGGTGAATTTTATTTAATCAAACACAGCTTTGCACCATTAAACAAACGTTCCAGAACATAAGCAAAAGTAACACACCTTGAAATCATATTCTACAACAGATAGAACTGAAATCATTGTGCTTAGCAAAATTAGCCAGATTCAGAAAGGTAAAATACCCTCGTTTCTGCCAAGTGCAAATGAGATTCCAATTTGTATACATATATATATGAATGTTTTGAATGTGTTGAATGTGTATGAGGTCGTAAACCTAGGAGATCATGAGAGGAGAAGAAAAAATATTAAGGGAAGAGAAGATGAAAAAAGAGAGAGCAAGGAATGCACGTGACCTGAAAGTGAAAAGGGGGAAGCCATCAGCAAGAGGGGGATGGGGAAGGAGAGCAGGGGAGGGAGGGGGAGAGGAACTAAGTGTGTAGGGAAATACCACAGCAAACCCACTAATCTGTATGGTAAATTTAAAAATCATAAACATAATTAAATACAATTATAACTTAAGAAAATGAGCAGGCAAGGTGGGGAACATAGAGAAACTTACGAGACACAGTCAGGGAATGCAGGGACAGAGCCTGGAAAGACCAGCTGACTCTAGGCTATGCTTTATAAGCTCAGGTCCTCTGTGCTTGCCGCCTTCTCTGCTTGAAATATATTTCCTCTTCGCTTTGCAACCTAAATCTGTTCTGTAGATTCAGTGAAACTTCACACCTTCCATGAAGCCAACTCCAGGCCTCTTCCCAGAGACCAGATTGAAGATCCCACTACCATGACTCCACCAAGCTTAGGACATTACTGTCCTTAGGGAAATAGCTATGGCTTGTGTTACTGTTAAGCCTAGATGCCAGGAAGAAGCCTTTCTCCATACACTGAGACAATTCACTGATGAATAAAATCTGAACACTCAATAGAATCCACATGAACCTAGGTTGTCATTAGTCCAACACAATATCATCTGTGTCTTCAAATTTGTTAGAGTCCAAACTTTCCTAACACAAACAGCACCTTCCATCTGCCTCTTGCCACAAAGCCTCGTGAAACCCCTGTTAGGGGGTCGCTCCAGGGGAACTCATACTCACAGGCTGGAGAAGGATGCACAGGAAATGCTTGCTTCTCCACAGGGAAGCTGGAGGTGACAATGGCCCTTATATTGTAATGGCAGGATGAGATGCAAGCCCCGTTTCCAGGATGTTCCAAGGAGACTCCAAAGAAAATACCTAAGGTTAGCCAAGTTATTCTAACCCAAAGGTCACCCAGGATGCTTGAGTGCAAACGACGAACCTTGTGCCAAGACTAAGGCTCCATGTTGTGGAACCTGAGGCTGCCAACAAGGGGTCGATTCAGTAAGTGCTGGGAAGAAGACCCAGAATGGGTCAGTGGGAGAATGTTCTGTTGAGAAGTCTCCTAGTGTTTGCCAAGGCTAGCCCAGTCATCATTTGAGAACCATAGAAGAGAAGCCACCAGCTTCTGGTTGTCCAGTGAATAGGGTAGAATTGTGGCTCTCAGGTTCCTCTGCCCATCCTCCCATCCACTCTCCCTCTATCTGAGTGCTCTGATAATCTCTCCTGGACAAAGTCAGCCACTGTGACCGTTTCTGTTAGGGAGTGATAATGAAGCCCCCTTGCCATCTCGCTGACTGAAGCTTCTGTATTATAAACTAGCTGCCTATGTGATTTTGTTTAACCTGCCCCTGAGGTGATTATTTCTCAGAGTAGAAAATCCCAGCAACAGTAAATAAGTGGATTCATGGCCATGGAGGAGTACTTCTTCTTTATGGAGCCAACAAGGCTTGTTGAATGATTCACATACTTCCTACCTTGATATCAGCTATCTTTATAGTATGGCTGTGTGACCCACACATTACCATTGGGAAGGAGGCAGATGATGTGTGAATGTACAAGTCAGGATGGTTGTAGACTGAAAAGGAGGAATCCAGTTCCCCTGCTTTAAGAGAATAGACCAAAGCTAGTAAGAACTAAGATTTGAGGTGAAAACTCATAACCTTTATCTGGTTTTGGGTATTGCTGGATCCAGGACCTCAAATGATACCATGTTCTTAATATTGGATTCATTCTCTGGTGGACTTTGCCAGATAAACATAATTGAAAAATGTATAGATGAAAACAGACAAGGGGTGTGTGGAGACCCACCTCCTGTGTGGGTAGAAAGGTGGCTAATTTCCATCAGTGAGAAGCCAAAGCAATCCTATGGTGGAGACTCCATCTCGTAGGCAGATAATGGATGTTTTATACATGCTAGCCCATGTCTCTTCTTGAGTCAACAGGATGGGTCAGTGGGAGAGGCGTTTGCTTTACAGGGCTAATGACCCATGTTTGCTCTCCAGAGCCCACAGAAAAGTGGAAGAAGGGAGTAACTCCTCAAAGTTATCTTCTGACCTCAACTGGTAAATGGTTCACAGATGTACCTGCACTCACACATGAACATCATACACCTACAAACATAAAATATTAAAACAAAAATAAAAGACCTGTTTCTTGGACTCTGACTGAAGTCGTTGTACAGCCTCCCCAGGATGTCAGCGACAGAAACAGCTGGACAGCAGGACTCATGGTTGACCTCCGTCTCACATTTGGTGAGCTCGCCCCACTCTGAATTTCAGAGCCCCAACTCTACCTCCAAACCCTGTGGCTCATGTGCACAGCCCTTCACAGTGTGCACTGCAGAATCACAGTCCTCTATAAGCAGACAACTGGCAATGACCACTGTCCTTTATTTGCCACCAGGACCTGTCCTTCTTTGTCTTGTTGTATCTCCCAGTCACCTTGAAGGAGGTTCAGACAGGAAGGGACTTTGCTGAGATGAGAAGGCAGGGTCTATGCCCCAACAGAACACAGGAGCCGCTGTTCCAGCACACACAGCCTCTTAGGGGCAGCAGTGAGCAGTACTCTTCCTCCCTTGGGGTAGACATAACCATTTGCCTGCTGTCTGACCTTCAGGTTAGATACACTTCTTTATTGAGCCTGCTAGTCATCAAAACGTAGGTTTGAAGCCTCATTTTCCAGTGGAAGAAACAGGTTTCTGAGAGGCCTACAGGTGTCCAGGTCACACAAGGGTAAAAATCCAGTGCCTGGGTCCTCCCATCTACATCAGGCCCCAGCCAGCTGGCAGGGCAGGCTTGTACATCCTGTTTTCCACAGGCCCCGTTGTTTGAGTTCACTACCAAGCCCAGAGTCCATGTCAAGCCAGAATAGCACAGAAACAGGTGGGAGCTGGGCTTTGAGACGGCAGACAGCCCTCACAATGAAGACAATAGCAAAGGATATTGTGACCTTGTGATTCTGATAGTTCAGGGAGTCAGATCTCTGCTGCGGCTTTGCCAAGGCTTGCTTCTGTATGCAAACCTTCTTCCTGACTGCCTGCCACCATGTTCCACAAACCCATGAAAACCCTGTTCCCAGCTATAGACACAGAGGAAAGGGCCATGCTGAAATCTTTTTAAGAGGGGTTTACACAGCCCAGGACCAGCCTGGGGGTGTTAGAGTTGGAGTGGTGGTCTCAGGCCTGGTGCTGGGTCCGTCCTAGGTGCCCCAGCTGCTAAATCAGTTAACTAACAACTTGTACCTAGATGGTGCTGGCATGATGGGTCTGGAAGTGCTTGGGGCATCATGAGGGTGGTGAGGGTACCTCAAGGGGTCAGGTCAGAGCCTGTCACTGGAACTAGGAGGACCTGGGTTCAAATCCTCACTCTTCCCACTGCTGGCTGCATGAACTGGGATGGGGTTTCTTCCTTCTCTGTGAAGCAGGACTGGGAACTGCACCTCACCTCCCTGCTATCCACGTGCAGAGAAAACAGGTGGGAAACATGTGAATGTCCTCACACTGGGCAGACTGTGCACACGGCTGACACTAATGTCTGCAATTACATTACATTGCACTGTCCTCACACTGGGCAGGCTGTGCACACAGCTGACACTAATGTCCACAATTACATTACATAGCACTGTCCTCACACTGGGCAGACTGTGCACATGGCTGACACTAATGTCTGCAATTACATTACAGAGCACTGTCCTCACACTGGGCAGACTGTGCACACAGCTGACACTAATGTCTGCAATTACATTACATAGTACTGTCCTCACACCAGTCGGTCTGTGCACACAGCTGACAATAATGTCTGTGATTACATCACATAGCACACATAATGAGCTCTTGTTGGGGAGAGGCCAGGCTGTCAGAGGCCATCCCAGGTCTGTGCTGGCTGCTCTGCATCACCTGGGAAAGCACGTCCCTCTGTGTACAGGAAGTCTCCTAGAATGTAAAGTACTTTTCTGTTGGGGATAAAGGCTGGGCCCATAATGGTCATGGGATGAGTTTCTCATTGAAAATATTCAGTGAGGTATTAAGGATTATCTGTCCCAGACTAAGATTTCTTATCCTTGACATGACTGCTAATCCCAGTAATGGCAACTTCCTGATCCCACTGACCCCAGCACTTAAGCAATGAGCTGGTATTTGTTCCCAAACACAACTCGGCTCCCTGTTTATAAAAGGCTACTGAGACCAGAGAGGCCAAGCAGTGGGGCTGGGGTCCCACAGCTTAGGGGCTCTGCTCCCTAGACTTCCCTTACCCACAAGGACCAAACAGCCCCCAGACCCTCCTCACAGGACAGAATATGCTAATCTGAAACACCATTCACCAATGCAATGTCTTTTGCACTTTTGCAAGTTCTCCATTGCTGAGCTACAACCGAGCTGTGATGTTTTTTTAGGAATGAGGGAGAGACAGACAGACAGACAGACAGACAGGGAGACAAAAAGAGAATTCATCAACTTTACCCCAGTTCTCACATTGGACCCACCAGCAGGGAAGTCTTTACACATAAGAAAAACAAAAGCAAAAAACAAAAATTCAAGCACATGCAATTTTATCACAGCTAAAAGTAGCGATTAGTTAAACTCTATAGTCTTAGAGTCTAAAGATTTTCATTTCACTTTCAGCAATGCTGACACTTTCATGGTGAAATATTATTTGTATACATAAAACACTGCCCCTTGGGGCTGGAGAGTTGGCCCAGCAGTAAAGAGCCTTTACTGATTTGCAAAGGACTAGGGTTTGATTCCCAGGACCCATAATGTAGCTCACAATTGTCTGTAACTTCCTGTCCCAGGGGATATCAAACTCTCCTCTGATCTCCTCAGGGAACTTCACACACATAGTGCACATAAACTCATGCAAGCAAAGACACTTACACATAAAAGAAATAAATCTTACAAACCAAAACCAAAACATTGCTCTAAGCCCTGGTCTTGAATCTGGATTACACAGAGTCCTTCAGACCTTGGCTTGGAAAAAGGGAACTAACCAAAGGTCTTGCCCACTATAAACCAGGATTTGATTCTTCTTGTGCTGTGGATTGTTCCTTGAGCATTTGGTGAAAGCTTTCAAAGAAACCAGAAAGTGGACCTAGGAAGACTTCTTAGGTGGGTCTGGGTCCTCTGAGCTGCTGGTTGTCTGAGCGTCTGCTTTTTCCATCTTTGTCTCTAGAGCTGGCACCTGAGCTACAGTTGGGAACAAGTGTTTATGGAACGAAAGAAGGGTGGGAGAAAAGAAACAGCAAGGTTATGAGATGGAGAGGAAGGGAAAGGGACTTGACCATAATCCTAAATTTTCTCAGGGTCCCCCAAAGATTACCAGTACCCCCAATCCACAGGAAGTAGAATAAAAACTATGCCCACATTCCCAAAAATGGATTATGGATTTTTGTCTTTGTTTAAAATGTTGGTTATGAATTGTTATAAATAATGGTCAGGAAAAAAGCTAAACAAAGGAGATTAGATTCAGGGTTTTTGTTGTGAAAAGAAAAAACAGGGAAATGCTGTGAGATAATGCTCTTGTACACTGTAAAGGTTTGTCACTCCTGTTGGTTTAATAAAACGCTGATTGGCAGGAAGTGTAGGTGGGACAACCAGACTAGGAGAATTCTGGGAAGAGGTAAGGCAGAGACGGTTCGCCAACCAAATGTAGAGGAAGCAAGATGAGAATGCCATTTTAAGAAAAGGTACCAAGCCAGTGGACAAACATAGATAAGAATTATGGGTTAATTTAAATGTAAGAACTAGTTAGTAATAAGCCTGAGCTACCAGCTGACCATTTCTAAGTAATATTAAGCCTTGGAGTCAATTATTTAAGAAGTGGCTGCCAGGTATTTGGGAACAGGCAGGTGGGAGAGAAACTTTCACCAACAGAGAGGGAAGGAAAGAATGACAGGGAGGGTGTGAGGGAGGAAAGAAGAAAAAGAGAGAAGAGCTATTGAAAATGAAGAAGAGGAAGAAGAGATAATGACAAAGAGGAAGGAGAAATTGAATAAGAGACAATGGTAATGGGAACAGCTGTGTCCTGAGAGTGCAGATACTAAAGGTTGAACCCTACTATCTTTGGGCTCTATCCATGGGGTCTACCAGTTTATCACCCACGGCTGACTGCTTAGCTGCTCCCACAGGGAGGATAGGGTGGGTGACCCCTAGCCATGGCCAGTTGGTTGTACTCCTCCATGCACTTGACTCAAGGTTTTGTCCTGTAATCTCTTTTTTGTTTTCACTGGTCCTTCCTGGGGCACAGGACCAGCCTTTATGCATCTGTCTGTTCCTTCCTCCATTTGTTCATTCCAAAGTGTCCTGCACTTGAACCCCTGATCCTTTTGATAACTGTATGTCAGCTTCTACTTTATGCTGAGTATTGCGTTGGAGTCATTGATGAAGACTCTAAGTTCTCGTTCCTTAATGGGGGCTTTTCAGGGCAGTCCATGAGTCCTAGTAGTTAGTTCACCACTGAAGAAAAGCTCCCTAGCCTATCTAGCACCGTGTCTTCATGGAGGAGGAGCTCAATGATGGTGAAGGGTCATTGTGTAGAGGCAAACAGCCAGACAGAAAGAAAAATGCTGTGTGACCTTGCATACAGGTAAGATCTAAATATGACAGCACTCAAATATACAGAGAACAAAATGGTAGTCACCAGGGCAGAGAAGAAAATGGGTGGATACCAGGGCAAAGGTGGGGATGTAGGAATCAGAAATAGAGATTAGGAAACAAAGTTCCAGGTCTGTGGGATGAATAGGTCTAGATATGTAATGTACCATGGAAGATGGGGGTAACCGGGTTCCATTCCAGGTGGGAGTTGTATAGGAAAAAATTTCCTCACATTCATGGCACTAGAGAAACCAGATGTGTTAAACACATAGTCTTTTCTCTTTAACAGATTTATACCTGTTTGTTCTCAGAAAGCTGGGAATGGGTATAGTTTATAACCTGGTAATCTGTGCTACATGTAGGGCCAGGCTTCACCCAAATCCCCCAGACTATTACATTCATCACAGACTCTTCACAGTCTCCAGAGCATTGTTTCTCAGTCAATAGAACCCATTCTTATGAAAGAGGTCCCATGCACTTTGCAAAAGAGTTTAGTATTATGATTATCCCAGATCTTTCCTCCCTAGATATTTATCCTGAGCACTATCTCTCAGTCAATTTTCTTGTGGAAAACATTATATGTAATTTGCAAAGGAGTTTCAATGTAATCATGCCTTAAGCTTTATTGTGACAATTGTCATGAGAAAACTTTATTCCAAAGTTGTACTGTGCTTAAATATGTCAAAAATGAACTGCCTGTGATCAGACTCTAGAAATCTGAACCAATACCAACTAACTAAGCCACATAGAACCAGATTTATTTCTTGCCTCACACAGATTGTTACTCTGCCAGCCATGGCACTTGCAGGGATCCCCACAGGGAGACATGCCACATGAGTTAATTTTAGCTACCTCATATATAATATATGTGATAAAATATATCCTGTGAAATGATCCTTCTGTACATTGTGAAAATGTATTGCTCTCATTGTTAATAAGAAGCTGGTTGGCCAAAGGCTAGGCAGGATTTGGGGGGCAGAAAGAATGCTGGGAAGAAGAGGGGGAGAGTCAGAGGAATCACCAGCCAGACACAGAGAGGAAACAGGAGGTGCAAGATGAAAGAGAGGCAACACCACAGGGCAGAATGTAGATTATATAAATGGGTTAATTTAAGTTGTAAGAAATAGCTAGTAACAAGCCTGAGCTTTTGGCTGATCATTTATAATTAATAAATGGGCTTTTATTTTGGAGCTGGTAGTCCCAACAAAAACTCCACCTACATATGGTGCCCAAACATCTGTCACCTACATCCACATAAAACCTGCAAAAGCTTTAAAAAGGTTCTTAACACACAAAAATGGAGCCAAACATGGCTTCCTAGTTTTGTGTCTCTCATGCCAGCCACAGTACTGAGACACGTTTCCCAGCAGCTGCCTGCAGGAGAAGCCAGCTGCCAGCCACCACACACCATGCACTAAGCTAAACTACACTGGCAGTGGCTGGCATAGCAGTTTAAGATTCATCTCATGCAATCAAAAAACAATACAGATGATCAGTAAAGACAGATCCAGATGGAAAAAAAACTCTAAATGGGTTACAATGTGTTAAAATATATATATATATATATATATATATATATACATAGGCTTGAGAGGGAAAAGAGAAAGGATAGAGACAGTCATAGAATAACTATAAAAATAGTTTAAAAATAATAAAGTCCTTAAAAAAGAAATATTTTATATATATAACATATAATACTATAATAATAATACTATATATATATAATAAGCCACATAAAGATGGGAAACACACAGAAATCTGGATGATATATGTTATTGTGTTGTCTTTAAATTTTTTGACTGCTAACAAACAAGCAATAACGTCTAAGAAACATTGGATTATGGAAACTGCTAGATTAAACCAATCTATATATTTTTAAAGTATCTTGACTTCAAAATGGAAGTCAAAAGGTGTGTTGCTCTGGAAGAGAGATTATGCTTTTATTTCCACAGGAAATGAGAGGCTGTAGATTTATTCTAGGTTAAAGATGGTCATGTTCGATTAAGGAAAACCCCCTGATATCCTGACTACAGGCATAAAGAAATAAACTTTAAAAATAAAAACTACAAAACACATAACATATGTTTTACCTGCTCAAACATAAAACAAAATAATCACCGTTGGCTAACTTGTGTACAACACATAGTCTATACTTGTACTAATAGAGATATGTATGTTACATTTAAAAGTTTATGTATTTTCAGAGCAAGGTGGACAGACACCAGTGAAAACAAATGGCCAGTGATCCAGTATCTCAAAAATGCCTTGTTGCAATTTCCTCTGAGTTCTGTATCCAGAACTGCTTCAAGGCTGCTGGCTGAGATGGTCCAGCCTCACAAACTACTCCAGCTAAGACTTAACCATTATCCTGAATCTTCTCATGGCTTCCAAAAGATGTCAGTGCCCCCAGCCAACAGGAAGTAGTTTATAGAATGATGTCCACATTCCCAAAAGATGGGTTATAGATATTTATTAATATTTAAGGGGGATTGGTTAAAAATTGTTATTGGTTTTAGTAAAAAAAAAAAAAGACTAAACAAAGGAGTTGAATGCAAATAAATATTTCTAAAGGAAAAGGGGGGATATAATATAGAAATGATGAAATAAAAGGGTAGATTAATGAATCTACTTTAATCCAAAAAACAACTATTAGTCTCAAAAAATTTTACATTGGTATGGATTTTGATATAAAGCTAATTTTGTTATACTGTATGTATGTTTCTACTCTTGCTTGGGGTATTGTGCTTATGCAGCTGATTTAAAAATATAATATATAATTAAGAAATACAGTTAGTAGTCAGTCACCTATAGTAAGCTTGTAGTTATATTAGGTGTGTTTTCAAGGTTAAGCAGATGTATTTAGATAGATAGATAGATTGATAGATAGATAGATAGATAGATAGATAGATAGATAGATAGATGATAGATACATAGTCTTCAAACACTTCAAAGACTGACAGAATATGGCATTAATATGTTTAATAACTTAAGGCTTTTCATGACAGTGAGACATGTCTGCTCCTGACAGCACCAATTTGCTTCAAAAGAGGATGATGAGCATCAAAGAAATTCCATATGGAGTTTGCTATCTTTATGGCAAAGACTAGCCATTTTGGCAAAGAAACTGCTCTTCCATCAATTGCTGACAGTTTACTGTCCAAACTGGACCAGCAGGATGCAAAAGAAAGTGACTGTCAAACTTTGTCAAGACAAGGGAGGACAGTCCCTCAAAATTCCCTGCTTCTCAAAAATGTCTATCATATATACTAGGCCTATAGGCCAAAGTAGGATGCCCCAATGTTACAGAAGAACCTCAAGTGACTGTCCAGGCAGCCAGATATCCCTGTCATTAGGTAACATTACACCCTTCTGGGGTCTTTAATGAAATTAAATACTAAATAATTAGACTGAAAGTTTTCTGTAGTTATGATTAAAAAGGTAAATTAGGTATAAAACTTTAGACTCACAAAGATAAGATAAATAATAGAATATTTTCTTTAAATTTGCCAAATACAAATGGACTGGATATTGTAACTGTAATTCTTACTTGATAATTGTTTTTGTTGTGTGTAATTTTACTATGTTTATGTTAAGACCTTCATTTTTATTTAGATAAAATAAAACAAAGGGGGGAAATGCTGTTGGAATAATCTGTGAAATTGTGTTGCTCTCATTGTTAATAAGAAGCTGTTGGCCAATGGCTAGGCAGGATATTCAGGACAGAGAGAATGCTTGAAAGAAGAAGGGCAGAATCAGAGGATTCACCAGCCAGACACAGAAAGGAAACAGGAAGTGTAAGATGAAAGAGAGGTAATGCCATGTGGCAGAATGTAGATTAATATAAATGGGTTAATTTAAGTTGAAAGAGTTAACTAGTAAAAAGCCTGAGCTATTGGCAAAGCATTTATAATTAATAATAAGTCTCTGAGTGGTTATTTGGAAAGTGGCTGGAGGAACAGAGCTAATCACCATACCAATGAAAAGCTCTGCCTACAAATATATTTCTTTTTCAAGACATAGTTGGTTGAAGGAATGTATGCTGGTCTCTCTCTTCTGCCATCCTGAGACTCCTTCAGGCTGAGGACCCTCATTCTGCCCTTTTATGTCCATAGCCATCAGCCTGGGGCTGACTTCTGGTAAGACCCAATAAACACCACACTTGGTAAAGGTAGAAAGAGAAAGCTGCTGAATATGCTAAATGAGCTGACTAGACTGATGGGAGCTGGAGATGAGACCTAGAACTCTCCCTCCTGTGAACCTTCATTCATCCATCCCAAGGCTTCTGTTCCATCTACAGAGAGCATGTGTTCATCCTCAGAGAGGCAGGCAGCAGGCACCCTGGCAATCACTTCTCATGGAGGAGGGAACAAGTTTGAAGACCTTCACCACAGTGACAGCCTCCAGGAAATGGGCTCTCACTCTTTCTGCATCAGTTCCTCCCAGCACCGAGCAAGGCCTAAGGATGTCACATGTCACACCTGCAAATCCTCTCTGTCCTTTAGAGTACCTCATTTGTAGCCACCTAACTCTCTGCTCTACACACACACACACACACACACACACACACACACACACACACATACACACATACACACACACACACACACATACACACACACACACACATACACACATACACACACACACACACACGCCCACCTCTGCGTGTCACTCCTCTCTCGTTTCCCACTACAACTTATGCAGAATGAACTGGAATATGTTTGCATTTGTCAGGCTCCTTGGGTTACTTGTAAAGTAGAAGATACAACCTCAAATGACTTAAGGACTAAAGAGGGTCCATGAAATATTGTGGGTTCCAGGCACTCAAAGGAAATCTTCAGGACCATGTTTTCTCTGTGACTGGGCTCTGGTTTCTTCTGCCCTGACTTCAAGCTGACTTTGCCCAAGGGGATGGCAGAGATGGCCACCAGTAACTTAGTGCCCACAGCAGAAAGCAGACATCTCTCCTCTGTTATCCCTTCTAGCCCTCTATAACTCATTCCTATAAGAGTGGCATACTGAACTATAAACTAAACATAGCAGCCAGGGTGAGGAAAACACTTGTGGTTCAATATGAAGAAATTGTTCCTGCAGAGAAATCTGTGATAGGAGGGCACAGGAGTGAATCAATAGCAGAGAACAGAGCTAGGGGTAAAATAGCCAGGGTGTGGGTATTCCCATCTACTGCCTCCCTCTATGTGCTGTCCATGGAAGACTCACTGGGGCCTATCTGCGGGAGTGACAATGGGAACCACAGGTGAAGAAGTAGGTGTGCCCAAAACGAGCATTTTTCTCCTGTACCACTAGTCTCTCCCCACCTCAGGGCCTCTGCCCAAAGCTGTAGTTTGTGTGGGTGGTCAAGGCTTAGCAGGGAGCTTGGCTGAACTGGGGACAGAGATAGGAGGAAGCTGGAGGACACAAGTCCAGGGTGACCTTTATTCTTCCTGAACGGAGAGACACTTGAGCCTATTTCTGCTATATTCTTAGCAGCAGCACACAGGGGAGGGGACTTGCTTTGTTTAACTTTCTGTTCACAGCGTGACACTTTATTAAAATGTGCAGGACACCATGACAGATCCACCTGAGCAAAGTCTCGTCAAGTGTGACCTGCAGGAAGAAAACATGTCATGGTAGAGGGGTTCCCAGGAGCCTCTCCTGGAAGATCCCTGGGTGCTGGCTGTGCTGCAGGCCTTGCCTTCCACTTGAGCCTTCATGTCTGGGCTTGGAGACCTTGAGGCTGACTCCACTTGCCCCTTCTCTGTCCTCACCCAGCTGTCTGGCTTCAGGAGTCTCCCTCAGGCCAGCAGGGTGTCCGCAGTCACTTACAAAGAGAGCACTGACGAGAAGTTTGGAAAAACCAATGTTGTCATCTGCTGACCAAGCACGGCTCTGTTATCCTCAAAAGATAAGCTTTGGCGGCTTTGTGCAGGTGGAGAGACTCCAGAGACTTAGGTTGCCCCTTCAGTGCAGAGTGTGGTCTCTGGGTTGCCACAGTGCATTTTCCTCAGGGCAGAGTCAGAGAGCCAGGGAATGATAAAGGAGTCGCACTTTATACCCAAGCCATTGAGGTACTGTGGGGGAACTGAAGCTAAAGCCTTTGACTGGTTATCTGGGTGCCAGTGGGCGAGGAGAAAACTTTCGGTTACACACTCTACTGGGACACAACAGGGCATCCTTCACGCTTCCTCCAGCTTCTGCCTTCTGAAGAAGACCTGGGCTTGAGCCTCAGTTATCCTTCCTTTTGGCTGTGTGGAAATAACAGAACAGTTAATCTCTCTGAGCCTTAGTCTCCAGATTTGTAATCTAAAAATAGTAACAGCTACCTGCTGGGGCAGCTCTAAGCACTAAATAAAATGGCTCATGGCCAAAGCCATCCTGAGTAAAAAAGCTGGAGGTATCACAGTATCTGACCTCAAACTACAGGACAGAACCATAGTAACAAAAACATAATGATACTGGCATAAAACCAGAAATGTAGACCACTGGGATAGAATAGATGACAAAGAAACAAACCCACACTGCTACAGTCACCTAGTGTTTGACAACACGTTATTTAAAAATAAGTAAAATAAAAAATTAAAATTAAAAATCCTTAACAAATGATGCTGAGTAAACTAGGTATCCACATGTAGAGGAATGAACTAGATCCTTATCTCCCACCCCGCTCCAAAATCTGTCCAAACTGGATCAAAGATTTAAACGTGAGAAATGAAACTCTGAAACTGCCAGAGGAAGATATAGGCATAGGCCAGGACTGTCTGGAAACCATTCCAGTAGGCTCAGGGCACAAGAGTGGGAACTGTCAAATGGGATTCCAGGAAGTCAAAAGTTCCTGCAACACAAAGGAAATGGTCACCAGAGTGAGGGGACAGCCCACAGGACGGGAGGGAATCTTTGACAGAGGTCAACACTTAGAATGCACAAGAACTCAGGGACCAAAGAAACAACATCTAATCAATACAAGAGCACATGTCAGGAACAGACAGCTTTCAAAAGGAGAAACACAAATAACCAAGAAATACTTGGAAAAGAAGTTATACTTCCTTACCCTGAGGTTACATCCCACCTCAGTCAGAAAGGATGTCATCAAGAAGAACAATGTCAACAAGGATGTGGGTAGGGAGAGAAGTACAGCTGGTGGGGGTGTGAACTAAGGGAATCGCTGTAGAGTGTCTCCAGGAGACCAAAAATGGAACTATCGTGTGACTCCTGGATGGACACCTGATAAAGAAAAATGAATAAACAAAATATGGGACATATACACAACAGGATTTTACTCAGATCAAAGGATAATTATCCATTCATCTACTATGGACAGCCAGACTGGTTCCACATCCTGGCTGTTGTGAATAGTGTAGCAATGGATATGGCTGACCAGGTATCTGTGAGGTGTGCTGGCCTCGCTTCCTCCAGGTATGTATCTAGGGGTGAATAGATGGGTCATACGGAAGTCCTATCTTCCGTTTTCTATTTTGGTTTGGTTTGGTTTGGTTTTTTTCAAGACAGGGTTTCTCTGTATAGCCCTGGCTGTCCTGAAACTTACTCTGTAGACCAGGCTGGCCTCAAACTCAGAGATCCATCTGCCTTTGCCTCCCCAGTGCTGGGATTAAAGGTGTGCACCACCCTGCCCAGCTCTGTCTTCAGTTTTCTGAGGACCCTTCATACTGATTTCCATGGTGGCTGCACATATATAAGGAGGGAGAGTTCCCCTTTCATTACATCTTTATAGCCATCTGACTGGAATGTGTTGCAGCCTTGGTGTAGTTTTGATTTGAATATTTCTCTGACAGCTAAGTATACTAAACATTTTCCTCCAAATATTTATTGGCCATTGTACTAATTTTTTCCTCCATTTTAAACCAAATAAAAATTATTTAAACAGGACACTTGATCTGAAGGGAAAACTATCCAAGACTCATTTTTTACAGAGTACTTTACCCCTACTTAAAGATGCATTGCCCCACATGTAACAGCTGTGTGTGGTGGTATTGTGTTGTACAGCTGTGTACAACAAAAGCTATACAATTGTCCTTTCACGGTATTAAATGAAACACGCTAAAGTCCTCCAGTCAGAGCATGCAAAGGTCACTACGCTGTTGTGTCTTGTCACTGTTGACACAATGAGAACAAAACAGCTTACTGGAACCTAAAGGCTGCAAGCTGAAGGGGTGTGCTGTGAATTACGAAGGGGCTTCCACAGAACCAGAACTTCTCCACTACATCTCCTTTAATGTCAACAGAAACAGAAGACTGGCCATTCAGTTTAGTTTTTTTTAGAACAATATGGTTGTGCACATAGGCCAGTTACTTTCTGTCCAGTCAAATGGGAGGGAGTCAGAAACAATAAGACAGAGAAAGAAATTGTCCTGTAGTGGTGAGGACAGGGTAGAGCTACCATCATTTCTAATTGAGATGATTGTATTGGAGTGAGGTGACAGGTTTGCATGTTAGTAGACACCTCTTGCTTACTGCAGGCCTTGTCCTCCTCCTCCTCCTCCTCCTCCTCCTCCTCCTCCTCCTCCTCCTCTTCCTCCTCCTTCTCCTCCTCCTTCACTTCCAACTGTGCAGGTGTGTCTGTCTCACTATCTGGCTGCCCATCAAATTGGAAACTTATCAGCCTTGTTGGCAATCCCTGTTTCCCATCAATTTGCTAAGTGGACCATTCCTCCCAATCTTCCACGGCCCCATTGAACCATCTGCTCCACGCCATTCAACTAACATGGTCGCTTTTCTCTGCTGAGCATAGGACGCTTCTCAGCAGCCACTCTATAGAAGGGTACCAGGTCCGCCCTAAAGGACCCCTCCGTGTTTCTTCTTTTGAGAACTGCTCGTTCGATAATTTTCATTTAGTGATTGAAAATTTTCGGGGGGAAGGATTAATTTTTTAGTTCTTTCTATGTGCTCGACATTAATCCTCTGTTGGAGCACAGCTGGCAGAGATTCTCTCCCATTCTGTCTGTTGTCTCTTCACTCTGGTGATCTCTTCCCTTGCTATGCAAACACTTTGAAATTTTCTGTTATCCCATGATAAATTATTCTTAATAATATTTAATCTGTCCAAAAGTGTGTGTGTGTGTGTGTGTGTGTGTGTGTGTGTGTGTGTGTGTATCCATGTGTATGATGCAAAAGTAAAAATGGAAAGAAAGGGGCTGGTGGCGGGTGAAGGAAAGGACAGTGTGTGTGTGTGTGTGTGTGTGTGTGTGTGTGTGTGTGTGTGTGTGTGTAGTGGTTGTGGTGGTGATGGAGGGTAATATGGTCAAAGCACCTGAATGGGGATGCCACTTTTTACAATCAATATATGCTAATAAAAAATGATCTGGCTGGAGAGAGTAAAAGTGAATGAATTACTTCTATTATTAGTCCTTAGTGGAGAGAATGAAGCACAGAGAGGTTAAATATTCTACTCTCTGAAGAACTGGGATTGGAAACTAGGAATTCTGACTCCAGCCCACAGATTTGGTTATAAACTGAGAAACATATTAGCAGTATCATGGCTTCCCCCTAGTGGCCTATCTGGGAACTGACCAGCCCTGGCCAGTCCAGCACAGGCCTGGTGCCTTGCCTGGGCCAGGCACTCTTTCTTCCTGGTCAGGAAAAGAGGCAGCCCAAATGCACAAACTGTCCAGCCTCTGCTCATTCAGGGCCTGTCAGTAAGGGTAGGAGAAAGGTGCATGGTCTCACAGCCCCCAAGGCTCCCCATCTTAGCCTCTGAGGCCTCCCCTCTCAGCCTCTGAGGCTCCCCTCTCTCATCTTTCCTCCAGCCCTTCCCTTCCTGGTGGGTTAGACAATCTGGCTCTGGAGGCAGTTTGCTGCATTGCCCAAGTTCTAGACTTAGATTTGTCCTGCATATTTTCATAGTCACCCAGTGAGGCAGGTGCTATCCTTATTCCCGGGCTTCAACAGTATAGAACCATAGGCCTACTCATGACGGCCTCTTCAGCCTCTAAAGCCAGGACTTTTAACCTCCTGGAATTCAAAAAGTGTTTCAATAGTGTTAACTGTCAACTCAGCAGAATTTACGACCACCCAGTCTAGTCATGCCTGTAGGGGGTTGTCTTGATTGTTAACTGAGATGAGAGGACCCAACACACACACACACTATGGGTGGTACCATTCCCTGGGCTACAAAAAAAAAGGCTAGCCAAGCACCAGCATGTATTCACCACCCTGCTCCTTGAGAGTGGATGTAATGTGACAGACTGCTGCTTCTATGACTTCCCATCATGATAGAAGATCATTGCTATGTTTGAGCCTAAATAAGCCCTTTCTCCCTTAATTTACATTTGTCAGGATGTTTTTATCACAACAATAGGAAGAATGACTAAGACACGCACATTATCTTGGCCTTCTACTTGTCCCGAGGCAGACCCCAAAGTGAACCTTATATACAGAGAAAATGGCTTGGGAGCATATTTCTCACACAAGAGAAATATGTGCAGCGGCACAGCTAATTGGGGTTCAGTGTCAGGGCTCCGTGTGGCATTTCCCCCAGCATCTGTTTCAAACATGGGGTGTACCTCTTGGTTGACAAATCTTACTGGAATGCCACTTGCCTTGATGGATCCAGCATCAGTTTCAGATGGTCCCAACAGTTGCCAGGACTGTAAGTCCTGCCCACTGTCTGAACTGAAAGGCCCCTCACTGTCCTATCCCTTCTCAAGCACATGCCTTTGGTTGGTTCTTACAGATGGGTCTTCCTGAAGCAGCCCCATGCTGACATAGTCTGTGGATGCTTTCCACTGGTCAGCTTTGATGAGTGAACACCCATGCCCCAGAGAAAGGACTGGTAGGGGTGGCTGTGGATAAACACTGGAAATGAGATCAAGGCCAGAGTCACCTAAGCTGGGGTCAGAGAGTTCCATGGAGACACTCAGTTGTTTTAGCATCCTTACGATCGTCCTGCTTGGTCCCATCAATATCCTACAGGCAATGGGGGGTCACTGAGCATCTGCACCTCACACCAAAGAGATAAGAAGACATCAGTAAGGGACTTCAGCCCTTAGAGGACACTAGCCACCATTAGGAAGACTTGTCACAGCTTGGATTTTTCTGGAGACTCCTCTGCTCTCTGATCTTGTTCCCCTCTCCGTGTCCCAATACTCTCAACTAGATAAAAGTTGTCAGAGACTGAGGGTTCTGAACAGATGGGAACAGAAGGCCAGAGAGAGGGAGGAACGGAACGCACAGGAGGGACACAGGGAGTTGGCAGCTGTGATGATTAATGCCGATCATCAACGTGACAGTCTAGAGCCACCTCTGGGCCTGTCGAGCAGGTAGTTTATACGCTGAGTTAATGGAGATATGAAGACCCACCCCGAGTGTGTCATGCATCATTCCACAGGCTAGGAGCCAAGGCTTCTTCAGGACAAAGTAAGAGAACACTAGCATTCGCCTATGCTTCCTGCTTACAGACACATGTGACCCCACGCACTTGCTGCGTGCCTTCCCCCACCGTAATGGACGGTTCCCTCAAACCAAAATAAACCCTTCCTTCCTTTAGTTGCTTCTTCTCAGGTATTTGGTCACAGCATTAAGAAAAGTAACTAACATACTGGCTGAACTGGGATTTAAGCCTATCCCTAATGCCCAGCTCAGGGTCTTTCTGTTCTGTGAAGTGGACTATCCCAGAAACTCCATTCTGGCACTTACCACTATGGAAAAAGACTACTTCGGGAATCCCTCTATAACAAGAATCACCATGAATAGGAATGTCATTGTAATTATAATTGCTGTAGAGTGGGCTATCTCAGGAACCTCAGTGTAACATTGGTTACTGCAGAGGATATCCTACAATCATAAAAACCTTAATGCCTGAAGTATAAGATAATTCAGAAACTTTGCTCAAGGCACCAACTACCTAGGACTGGACAACTCCAAGAATTTCTTTTTAACATAGATCAGTGAACTGGCCTAGAGACCCACTTATAACCTAACCCCTCTAGAATGGGCTATCTCAGGAACCCCACTGTAATACTGTAGAGTTGACTTTCCAGGAACCCAGCTTCAGTAAGGTTGATCCAGGCATTGGTTCTATGGCTCCATGATTTTATATCTGTTTTCAGTGTCCTTCCCATAGGATGTTCAACACTGAATAGGAAGGTAGGATTGGAGGGTTCTGGGATGGATATGACAAAGAAAACTTACCTTTAATCAGCCAATTGATGAAAGAGGCTGGGAAGTTTTTGTCCTGGAAAAAGAAAACAAAATTTAAAAAAAAAAAAACAACTCAGTAAGCGTATACCTATTATGTGTCAGGCTCTGTGTTCCATGTAAACCTGACACCAACTTTGCAACATGAACATAACAGACAAGAAAAGGAGGCTTGGAGATGGGAATGGCTTTGCCCAGGTCAAACACTGAACTGTCACAACACTGTTCCTAAATTCCAGAATTCAGACTCTGCCCTTGGACAGCTGAGGGCTGACAGGCAGTGGACTGTTGACCCCAAGATTCCACCTTGTGAAAGGATCCAGGAACTGCCCCAAGCTCCTGGCTATGTCCCAGCCTGGAATGAACTAGGGTGGGGAGGATATAGCCAAGGCCACCAGGATGACTGCCCCAGCACCCTGAAGGCTCTGTGTATGAAGATGCTAAGCAATAAACTTGATTGGTTGTTTAAGTCTTCTTAAATCAAGGGCAAAACAGAATAAGCCAATGGTGTTTTGAGTCCCTACTCTTCTCTATGTATGCCAGGCCCTTCCTCACCTAATCATATTCACAGTACTGAACACCATCAACTCAAGTATGCATTACTTAATGGACCAGCAAGACATTGTAAAGCTTGCCAGTTAAACTCTGCTATCCCCTTGAATAGAAGACATGAACTCCAGGTCATAGGGACACATGTATCCTGGAAGAGATGTGCAGTGATAACTGTGTGTGGCTATGAAAATCACCCCTACCTGACACAAGAAAACTGGGGTTCAGAGGTGAGGGCATGGTGCTTGTGGCTATACAGTCATTCAAAATCAAAGCTCATTCTGGTTCTCTTGGTGGTACATCTTGGACACATACCCCAGCCAAGAAGACCTCTGAGTCCTCAAGAGGAGTTGGCTGTTCATACCTTAAAGTCCATGTGATAAGACCGTTGGAACAAAATGGGCTGTGGGATACTGGGCAAGTTGTTGTCCCCCAACATCCCGAATGAGGCAATATCTGATGGGGAGAAAGAGACAGGAAACAATGGAAAGAACATAGAAGATAGGAGACATTTCAACTGATTGAAACAGAGGCTCATAAAACTCTCTTGTTCATTCCTGTCACAAGTAGGTGTGTCTAGAAGAGAGATGATTCCCCAACTGTTGAGTATACACTGAGGACACAGAACCCCACCATCATCCAGGAAGGGTTGTGGGTGCTCTCAGCCTGGTAATGGCAACCCACCTCTCCTACAAAGTAGACCTCTCCTTTTCCAGGCCCACCAGACTCCTTCCTTCCATCTTACAGAACTTGCCATCTCCCTTCCACCCCTCTTTCCATTCATCTGCCCATTTTCCTTCCCCCTTTATCCATCTCAGTAGCTTACTTTTTCCTTGACTTGGCCACAGTCCATCTCGCCTCCTCTTGTCTTCCTACACATCTGCTAACCGACCCTTCTTTCCATTCATCACTTATTCATCATCGATATATCACACATGCACACTGCAACACCATCGCTCTTTGTCCATTGAGCCCTCCTTCCTCCTTTCCTCAAATTCTTTTATATGTGTTTCCTTTTTCCTTCCATTCCCATTTGTCTATCTTTCATATCCCTTTGTCACTCCTTCTGCCTTCCACTATCCACCTCAACCCCACCCTGTCTTCCTTCTAAGTGGTCATCACTCCTCCATCATCTTCCCACTGTTTTCTATCTCTCATTCCACATTTCTGCTTTCCCACTCACTCATTTCTACCACATTCCCTCCTTCCCTTTCCATTTCACACACCAGTAGAGTTTATTTGGGAAAAGGTCTACTCTGTACCCAATCTGGACTGTGAGACAAATGGAAAGGCAAATGCAACTGAGTCCCCCTCAAGGAGCTCCTGGCTACTGGAAGAGACAGCCAGGAAGTAGACATTTCACACAATTCACTGAGTGGTGATGGGGTGCACCTAAAGGCTATAGGGGTCCTGAGGAGGGAACTCTGCTGGGAGAAAGTTTCAAAGGCTTTGAGATGGACCAAACATGGTGATTACACTTGAGAATGAAGGGATATTTCAGGCATAGATAGCTGGAGGGGGAAGTCCTGCAGAGCTTAGCCATTATGTCCCCAAACCTTGTGAAGTATATGGAGGTGGCTTAGGTACTCCACTAAAGGAAAATGGGAGAACACTGGAGACTTAGCTTTGGGAAAGACCTTGACAACATGCCCTGAGGTCTGCAGTTGATACCCCAGGAAATGGGGGATCTGAGTTGTGACTCGGAAAGGTCTCTCTGGTAGCTGTATAGGAGTAGGTATGGTGGCTACTGCAGCAGTCAATACAACAAAGCAATGTGTAGGCAACAGCTTTACTTACTTTTCAGAATGGTCAACTGTTGGTTGATGATGTAGAACCAGAATCTGACCACTGGGCACAACTGCAATACAAAGAATCAGAGGCCTTGCTAAGAGGTACTTGTTTGTGCCTGACCAGTATATACATGCTGAATCCTTTGTAATCTAAGATGATTTGCAGGACAAGACTTTCACATAAGATGGAGAAAGTCTACCATAAACCCATCACAATCTCCCTCTGACACAGGCCTAAGCTGCCTGCTACAGTCATCCCTCAACCACTGTCTTTTTCTCTATCCCTTCTTCAGAAGCAGGGGCCTTGACAAAGGGCTGGAAAGAGACTCTGCACAGCTCAGGGATGAAGCTATCCTCTACTGAAATGGGTTGGTCCTTTCTCACCGCTAGCTACAGAGCCTACTCCACAGCTCATGTTCAGGATCTGTCAGGGCCATCTTGTCAGACTTACTATGTTGGGCAAGGAAATGTTCAAGGACCATTTCATCATGGATTCCATCATTGTGGAGAACATGCTGAGGAGGGAAAAAGTGATCAAATTAACAATGATCATTATCACTAAGGGCTTTGAAGTACTTTTCTATACAATCTGAATAATGATTATGTCTCTGTTGTCAAATCAGTGGTTCTCAATCTGTGTGCTGTGACCCCTTTGGTGGTTGAACTACCCTTTCACAGGGGTCACATACTAGATATCCTGCATATCAGCTATTTACATTATGATTCATAACAGTAGCAAAATTATAGTTGTGAAGTAGTAATGAAAATAATTTTATGGCTAGAGGTCACCACAACATGAGAAACTGTATTAAAAGGTCAAAGCATTAGGAAGATTGAGAACCATTGTGTTAAATTAAGTATGCATTTTTCAGATCTGCCCAGTGAACCTAGCTTAGACCTCTCAGGTAGACCATTAATGTCTTTTTAATATGCCATTTTCTACTCTTTCTTTAATCCATCCCTGAATCCATGCCCATCCATCCGTGCATGTTTGCACTCACTTATCTTCCTTCCTTCCTTCCTTCCTTCCTTCCTTCCTTCCTTCC
>CABHPH010134327.1:6091-67451 GCA_902168325.1 Peromyscus nudipes | reverse complement strand
CTTCCTTCCTTCCTTCCTTCCTTCCTTCCTTCCTTCCTTCCATCCATCCATCCATCCATCCATCCATCCATCTGTCCATCCACTTCTCATCCAACCAGCTTTCCATTCATTCCCCCTTCATTTTCACTCACATATCTCTCATGGACTTGTTCCCCAGTGTGTCTCCAGGAACAGTATCTATTAGCTCAATATGTGCTGGATAAATGAATGATGAATATAAGGCAATTTCTTCCCTAAAGAGCTTATACAGGCACATCTGGAGATGGCAGGCTAGCATGAAAAGTGATGTTACAAAGCTCCTACCCAAGATCTCTCCATGAGAGCTTGGAAAAAGGAGCACCCAATATTCTTCATAAGTGGGTGCTTCTGGTCCAAAGGCATCCCCTTCTGCTTGTGATTCCAAGTTCCTTGAGACAGAAGCATGACTGGAAGGAGGGCATTAAAAATAGAGAACACTAGTGGCTTAGTTTGCCGACATCTTGGTCAGATCCCAGGGAGATTGGTAACTATTCTGTGCATAGCACCATCCCATACCATGCCCTGTTTGGTGGTGCCCAGTTTTCCTGGGTTTGTACCTACCCTGTATTCACTTGGATCCCACTGAATATTGCCTGGCAGCTCTTCACGGAAAATGAGACTTGGCCAGGCTCAATCTGGTGCAAATCCAAGGGGATCACAATGTCCACATCCACTGTAGAGCCACTGAGAAATGAGAGCATCCTGGGTGCACGGGAGAGGGCTGTTAGCTGCTGCATGCATGTCTGGGAACACTCTAAAAAAGTTCCACTGTAACCTGTAACTTGCAAACAGGTATAGGTACTTGTGGGTGAGAGGTAATGTAGGGAAAAGGGACTGGCTAAAGAAACTCAGTGAGATCAGAGCTATCTCTGCCCTGGCCAAATGACCTGTAAAACCGACCAATCACAGAGCAGGAAAGTAGCATCCTGGTCCTGGAGCCCAGAACCAGGGAAAGAAACACAGCCTGGATTTGGGACCTAAGCCAGAGAAAGGAACAATTTATCCCCAAACCCAGAACCAAGGAAACATGCCCTGACTCTGAAACCAGTACCAAAGAAACACTACTGGTCCCTAGAATCAGAGTCAGTAAAGGAAATATTCCCTGGCCTTAGAATTAGTGTCAAAAAGCCAAGAAAGGCCAGTGAAAGAAACACAGTTTGGCTCAGATCAGAGCCATCTCTGCTCCTGGCCAACTGACCTGTGAAACCAACCAATCACAGAGCAGGAAAGTAGCACTCTGGCCCTGGAGCCCAGAACCAGGGAAAGAAACACAGCCTGGGCTTGGGACCTGAGCCAGAGAAAGGAACTCTTTATCCCCAAGCCCAGAACCAAGGAAATATGCCCTGGCTCTGAAACCAGTACCAAAGAAACACTCTCGGTCCCTAGAATCATAGTCAGTAAAAGAAATGCCCTGGCCTTAGAATTAGTATCAAAAAGCCAAGAAAGGCCAGTGAAAGAAACACAGTTTGGCCCTGAAATCAGGGCCATCTCTGCCCCTAGCCCGCAAAACTGACCAATCCCTGGGCAGAAAAAAACTAACCAATCCCTGGTTGACTCTGCCCCCAAGACATCCTATATAAAAACTGCCCTGCCTGGTCAGTTGTGGGCTGTTCTCTCCACCCTGGTAGAGGCAGCTACTCTCCTGGACTCCTCCTTCCCAAATAAATCTCTTTCTCAAAAGAGTTTTAGGTGTAAAGATCTTCATTCACTGGCGCGGAAAAGAACCTTGCTGAGACATCCCCTAGTGGACAGAGCAAGGGGGAGCTGAACAGAAAAACCTTGCTGAGACATCCCTCAGTGGACAGAGCAAAGAGGAGCTGAAAAGCAACAACTTTTCTCCAGAGCTGGAAGAGATTTCTACATTTCTGCAGTGGTTTCTCCTTTTTGCAGAGTGAAGCAAAAGAAGCAACATCTTAGATCAGAGAAGAAGCAGAGATATGCTAGGAAGCCCCCTTAAGTGGGGACTGAGCAAAGCTCATCTGTAGCGGCTCTCCAGGAGAGGAGCAGGATTGCTATATCCTGTGGGGAGACCATCCCCCACCATACCAGGCATAGCCTGACTCCTGAACAGTCAGGATACCCTTCCCATACTGAGCTGTCCTAGCAACTCCAGCCCTGACTCTCCCAAGTACTCAGAATACCTTCACTTCACAGGGAAGAGTTGTCCTAAGCAGCTCAAGGTATCTGGGATACCTCTAGGGCTGAGCTATCTCATCACAGATCTAGCTGTCAGAGCAGTCTTAGCAGCTCAAGGTGTTGCCTGACTTCCCAAGTAGTCAGGATACTGTTCCCCGGAGTTGCAAAACTCACAGGTAACTGATACATATACTTCAAAAGGTATTCTTGTTTTCCTATATATACTTCTAATTTGTTTTATTGTATGTATATATAAAGTCAATAAAATAGTTTATTGGGATAGGTAATGCTTATTCATAGCTCAAGACTCAAAGATAGAAAGTGGTAGTGAAAGGCTGCCCCTGGCCTTGTCCACTTGGAGCTCTGCTGAAGTCATGCACATCACCAGTATTATTGCACATTAATACTGTGTAGATTATATGCACATCTCCTCCTGGAGTTATATGTATACTCACAACCACCCATGTGCAATGTGTGTGTGCATGTGCAATGATATGTGTGTGTGTGATGGTGTATGTGTGTGATGGTGTGTATGTATGTGTGATGGTATGTGCCTGAAGCTCATCTATTTCGATAGGCGACCAGCCAATAAGCTTCAGGGATCCCTCTATCTCTGTCCTTACCAGCACTTGGGTGACAGGCACAGATCATGGACCAGATCTGAATTTATGTCATCAAGCTTGTGTCACAGACACTTTTCCAACTGAGCTCTCCCCCTGTCTTCATGCGTAATCTGATTGAATTTCTCTGAGGTTCTGTTGAATGTTTGATAAAATGAATGTAATAGCTCCCTCCCTTAGAAGCCTACAGTAAGGACTGAGAAGAGCACTCAAAGGAACTGCTGCCCCAAACCTGGACTCTGTGAAGTACTCAAGAATGTTAGGTCTTATCACCATTGCCAGGTCTCTGTAAGATACTTTTGAAATGTTTATCAAAGGCTATAAATTACAGGGGGGTGGTGTAGCTCAGTAATTGAATGCCTGCCTGGTATATGTGAGGTCCTGGGTTCAACACCCAGCAAGCAAGCAAGCAAACAAACAAACAAACAAACAACAAATAAATAAATAAATAAATAAATAAATAAATAAATAAATAAATAAATGACAAGCTGTGAATTGTACTCATGAGATTTTCTAGTAATCAGAGAATTGACAGATTCATTCCTTGTATCAATCACAGAGTTATTTAAAAGAGTGGTGTGGTGAACAATCCTGGTGTTCAGCCACAGGATAGCTCACAAGTACCACAGTGTACATGTAGCATGGAGCATTTATTACCTTTCAGAAGGGTTGTGGTAGAAGAACTAAAAAGACACCAGCTGAGATCTTAAAGGCCACTGCCTCTCTGTTGTAGGACTGGAGGCTGTTTTCTTTTGCATTTTAATGTTCTCCCCAAGTTTGTTTCAACACAGCCTCAGAATGTGGCGGAAAAGCCAAAAACTTGACTTCCATTCCTGTCCTGCCATCACTGCCATCCTAGGAAACTGTGTCCTTATTCAGACAGTATCAAGATCGTGGGGAAACGCTAAGAGAAACCAAAGTCATCTTGTCTGTTGAAAGAAAGGAAACCACCCACCACCAATAAAACCACTCGCCATCTCTAGGAATTTCCTCCGCTTGCTTCTCTCACAATATTAGTTGTTTTGCACCCCTGTAATCAAGTGCCCAACAGAAAGAGCTTAAATAAATGGTTATTTAGATCTCACAATTTCAGAGACATTTCAATTCTTCTGCTAGGGAAGGCATGGCAATGGGATCATATGATGGAGGGCGCCCGCTCACATCATGGCAGAGAAGGAAGTTGAGGCAGCTGGAGCTTGAGCACAGGCTATGATCTTCCAAGGCCTGCTTCAAGTGACACTTCAGCCATCCAAGGCTCTACCTTCTAAAGGCTCCACAGCACCCCAAAACAGCACCAGAGTTCAAAGAATGAACACACAGAGGGCAGTTCAGATTCAAACCATAACATTCCTCATATTGCTCACCCTGAAAAGTTGATAGTCAACTTGGTCTGAAGTTTAAGTTCGAGACGAGATGAGGCAAAGACATTCCATGACAACCGGACAATATCAAAGCGGGTGACATTGAGCCTACAGAAGAGGAAGAGTGTGGCAATGTGAAAAAGTCAATTTCCTGTTCTCCTTGGCTCTCCACTCAGTAGTGGCTTCCCTTCCCTCTGTCCCATGCCTGTCCCTCCCTAACCTTGACTTCTATTCTGAGTCCCATTTCTACAAATCCTAGACCAGGAAAGCATAAGCTAGTAACTGACTTTGTGGTTGATTAAGATGGTAAGTGAAAATGCAGATACCATATTGAAATCCTCAGCTGGTAACTATGGGATTAGCTTGGAACAAAAGGGTTCTTTTACTCACTGGGGGACAGATGATAACTAAGGGATAAGTGGTCAGAGCATCTGCAATATGCTTTCCTGGTGTAACTTATAATATAGCAGAGCTCAGAAGCCCACATAAACCTAAGGGATAGACTATGTTAGAGAAACACTAGGCTGTGACTGAGGCTTTGGAAGAGGAGGTGGTGACTTCTCAGTGCCAACTTTTTAAAGAGAGTCAGACCAATGTCTTTCAGGTACCTGGAACCTTCTCTGATCAATGCTTTATAGAATTGTTTTATTGCTAAAGAACTCAAACTCACCAGCTATTGAGTTGCCCAGAATTCATGTTCTTCAGAACATCATTCATGCCAGAGAGACTCCCATGGCCACAAAGGCCACCCAGGGAGCCCTTGCAGATCAGGCCTTCCACAGCCTTGGTCCCTGCTGCCTCCAGGAGGTCATTTCTTATACCAAGTGATAGACTGCCACCCAGGAGAAGTATCTGTAGCTCTTCTCTCTCCATGGCTAGATTCTGGTTGTTGAGGATAATAGGGCTCAGAAGCCCTTCCTGGCTCAGGATGTCCTGGTTGAGAACAGGTGTTGACAGCTGTTCGTTAAGGAGGTTGCCAGCTCTCTTATGGTGCCATCACATGAATTGTGATGAACTGATGGAGGCAGCCCCATAATCCACTGGAGTCCCCATATAAACAAGACTTTCAGGTGGTACTTCCCCAGTGAGACTATGGCAGTTAGGGACACAAAGCCTTGATCTAAGGTGGTAGGTTACAGCTCTTTCCAGACAGAGGTCATAAGAGAGCATACTGAACCTCTTACACATTCAGTTCTCTTCCTCCCGTAGCTGTGAGCCCACCCACGCCCCCTGATATCTAGACCAAAGACAATCTTGAATTGTAACTTTACTTTTATCACTATCTTCCAGACTCCGGAACATAGATAGGCCAGGCTAGGTCACATGGTATGGAATTTGCCCACCCACTCCTGGAAATATATGAGTCAGAAAACACTTTTGCCTTATCATTTTTAAGGAAAGGCCCTCTCTCCCTTCAAGGCCAAATTATGACTGGTTATGACCATAATGATATCTCTAAAATGTTTTCCCACATCAGAGCCTTATTATGGCTGCCTATGGGTGATGAGCCTTCAACTCTCCTTATAAAACTCATCTAAAGGTAGTTTCCTGTCAGCACCTTTCAATGAGCCTGCTTTAATTTCTAACACAAGGATGACCTTGCCTTAGATTTCACATAATCATTATGTAACCTAGAGCCAGAGGGACCAGAGCCAAAAGATACCCTAAGCCCAAACTAACCATTACTACTGAATGGTCATGGTCAAGATTGGTCATTGGCCGGGCGGTGGTGTTGCATGCCTTTAATCCCAGCACTTGGGAGGCAGAGCCAGGTGGATCTCTGTGAGTTTGAGGCCAGCCTGGTCTACAGAGCAAGATCCAGGACAGGTACCAAAACTACACAGAGAAACCCTGTCTCAAAAAAAAAAAAAAGATTGGTCATGGCCATTGAATGAACTAAACCTCAGGTAGACCTCTCATTAATCCTGTTGCAAACTGACTAAAGCCCCAGAAAACCCAGCTCCAAACTGACTATCACTTGACTCTCCATCCAAACCATTAGATGACCTAAAGCCACAGTGGACATTTATTGGTCCTGCTCCAGACTGACCAAACCTTCCAGAAAACTGATCCAACATCACCTTTACCACAGCAATCAGAATGACCTATCACCAGTCAGGCCATTTGTTAAAACCGCTCAGACTTCAGACTGATCTATAGCACCAGATGACCCAGCCCCAAGATGACCATTTGTTGACCCTACTTTAGTTTGACCTGGGACACCAGATGATTCATCCCCAGATGGACCAGAGCTGCCACCTCAGACTGGAAGCACTTCTTAGATGAGCATCATAAGGGTAACCACTGCCTGTAAAGCTCGTGTCAGCCACCACTGAAGGGCTGGACTCTCTTTAGCACTTGTGGCCATAGTGGCCAGGACTGCTTATACTTTTTTGACCCAGTTGCCCAGAGGATACTTGGCTGGTGATGCTACTTGTGTCCAGGGAGTCTGAAGCATCCATCTTGGGTTGATCAAGTTTATCTACACTGTCCTGGTTGACTTTAGAGATCTTTATAGATGAAGTAACAGTCATAGAAGCCAGTTTTTCACTATCATCTTCCATATGAGTGTATTCACCTCCTTTACCATTCAGAAGTTCTGTATCCAACCCATCGTCATCTCCATTTTCAACATCTGCTGAGACAGAGACATATCGTTGAGTCCTGGGGCACAAGCTCCCATTGGAGCCAAGAAATTAAGTGTTCAACCCAGGGTCAGCTGTGGCCATACCCTGGAGCCAGGTTTCTTACAAATGGAAAACCAAGGTTCAGTCTTGCACTTGATCTCAGGAAGCAATGAAAAGTCAGATACATGAGGAGCACACTGGGTCATTTATGGTGAAAAGAGAAAGTAACTGCTTTGGTTGCTCACAGCTTCTCTGATCTTGATTTATGATTTACCCCCCCCACACACAACCACGCACACACACACACACACACACACACACACACACACACTTTATTCTTTTAGTTAAGTGCTGGGTATGAAACCTAGGGCTTTGTGAACACTGGGCGAGTACTCATTTCTAGCACTGAGCTATATCCTCCTATTTCTAGATTTTGGCTTTAGCATCCTAGGAGTCCCAAGGTACATCTGAACTTAGAGATAGCTCTTTTCCCCTTTTATCAATATTTTTCCTAACTATATATTTTCCTTTTGGCAGATGAAGTTTCTATTCTTTTCATCAAAATTAGGCCTAGGACAAAAATCTGTCACAGGAGTGTGACTCCAGGTGAGAACTCTTCAGAGATAATGGGGCGAGGCTGTAGACCTGGAAGGAAGGAGTTGTTTGTAAAGGGCTGGTCCTAAGACCAGAAGCTGTAAGTCTAGTGTGTGCTCCCCAAGCAGTTGCTTGAGCTCTTGCCCGTGTACTTGTAACAGGCACTTAGGGACTACTTTTGTTAAAAAGCATAGATGCCTCACTTGAGACCACAAGCTAGAAGCCTGGCCTGGCATCTGGGCTTTGAGTTTGGCTCAGACTCCTGCTTTCTGGACATGTAAGGTATCTGTCCTCCTAACTTATCTCTTTCCCCTGAAAGGTTGAAGGCACAGGGATTGGTCCTTGTCTTAAACTGGCAGACATTTTGGATTTGAGGAAGAGCAAACCTCAAAAGACAGACCCCCTTCAGATGAGAATAACTGTCTAAGAGTTGGAGGCCACAGCCCAGAGCAGAAGTGATGTCTTGTTTGAACCAGATGAATGTCCTTGAGGGATGACACCAATAACAACTTCAGAACACCCTGCAGAACCAGGATAGAGACAATGACCAAGTAGACCACGCCTTGACCCTGAGTCTTCATCATGCAGACCTCTTGCCTCTTGCCCTAGTCTTACTCTACTGAACTCTAAAGTTAGAGCCCTAAAGATGAACTTTGGGGGTCACCAGACCCCTTTATCTGTTCCTTTTGAAATGTGTCAGTTAAATCTCTTCTCTCTGCCTTGCTCACCATTGTTCATGTCTTTAATGAGCATATTGTGGCAGGTGGCTGAACCTACAATATTGGGGCTGCCAGAGCTGAAGTTTTTCTCTTCAGGGCAAAGTTGAATGAGACTTAGATCATTAGAGTTGAAAGCTAGAAAGACATACCTGGGAAGTGGGTCTAAAAATGGAAGACTATGTTAAGATAGTCAATAATGGGAAGAAAGTAGTTTACATTAAATAGGTGATCTGGATGAAAAGATGTGGTCTAAAAGAGACAGACATCTCTAGGAGAGGGTACGGTGCCTCCAGAAGCTTGCAGAGACACTGACAGATCTTGCTATTCTGATGAGTCAGATATAAGGAGAGATGACAGCTTGTCTCTTTGGAGGTTTCCTTGGACAGAACTTCCAAGAAGGATAGGGTGGCTCACCTGACTCATGGCTAGAATCTTCTGATGAAACATAGCTCTTGTTAAGCAGGCAGCCAAGGAAGAAAAATATCCACAAGAGTCTCGTGTTCATTGCAAGCACCTGTGGAGACAACAGTTGATGAGTTGGGTAACACTGACCTGTGTAACCCCAGAGCCCTGGGATCTTGTGTGATTCTCGCTGTCACTCTCTATGTGGATAAGCCAAGCCTATGTTTCCCTGTCTGTAAAAGCAGCAGCTTCTTATTTTCTTTCCATGAAAGTTCCTGGCACTGGGTGTGGAGGGAGGCTCCATCAGGCAGTGAGCTCCTCTGCATAAGTAGTTAAAACTGGGGAATTTTTTTCCTTCAACTTTTGTTATGTGACCATTAATATCAAGTTCTTTTAAGACAGAATTCAGGGAAGAAATGAAGTATTGGAGGTAAAGTGGCCTGCCCAACACCACACAGCTTGTGAGTGGTAGCGTAAAAATCCAAATCAAGGTAGGCTGAGCCTACAGCCCAATTATGTTATAACAGGTGAATTGGCAGACGTGGATGGGCACAGATGCTACCATTTACTGAGGACTTAATCTACACTAGTTCCCATGCTAAGTTCTTTTTATCACTGCTTAGCAGAATTAAATCCTTCTAATAACTGTAAGATGAAATGAAAGCCAAGTGGTCTGGCCAGGATCCCTCAGTGGCTAATGACAGAGCTACGACATAAGAGATGTTATTGTATGAATTCATTCTTAGTTTCTTAGGCCAGAGGATGAGGGAGGGATGCTGAGGTAGGCTGAGCTTTTCAGAGACAGTCATATAGTAGTCATTTTCTCCTTCTTTGTGTGTGTTTACAACATCACTGATGCTTCTTCCTCCAACAGGCAGGTGCTATGTTCCCTACTCCTAAGTCTAGAGGGGTGGTGATTGTTGATTGCCTCAAAGAATGGAGCACACATAAATAACATTGTGATTCTGTGGCTATGCCATCAAAATGACATGGCTTCTGTTCTCTCTGTCTTTCCTTTTTCCTCTCCCTCCCTGCTTGCCCTTCAAACTCCATATTGTGAGGAAGTATAGGCCATGAAGAAAGAGTCTTGGCCATGATGGCATTAAATGGTCAAGTGTCATAAGGAGATGGCAAGCCACCCACTTGAAGGAAAGAGAGCATTAGGGCATACCCCTTCTATTGCTTGGTGGGGAAAGGAGCCATTCTGCTCTCACTTTGCACTTTCAGGAGAAGCAGGAGCTTATATGCTAATGCAAATAAATATGGAGTTGCCTATCTAAATGTCAGGTCCTTTTGACAAGGTTGATTTGATCACCTTTGTGTCTGCAGCCTCTGAAGCAAGGTCTAGGTTATAGCTCTCAGAACAAGAGAAGGGACTGGAGCTCTTGAGTTTAGTATGCTGGCAACTTGTTCAAGATTTTAAAATTAGTTAAAATACTTTGTAAGACACACATGTCTTACACTCATCTATCCTGGAACTGTCACCTATTAAGCCTAGCTCTGAGGGACTGCGCCAGATGGATGAGGAGGTAACCTCAGTGAGCCTGGAGGGTGAAGGAATAGAGCAGAGTTCACCCACCTGGGCAGGAGGATGATAGGCATGGAACAGTAGGGTTAAGCATGCATCAGGCACTACTCAGAAGGTCCTATACATGTGGCTTTGGTTGGGATGATAGCAACTGCTGGGAAGAATGGGTTGTGGAGCTCCTCCAGCCTAAAATGTCAAGGAAGCTGAGGGGCAAGGGCATGACAAGTACCCCATTAGTTTCTCTTACAGACTAGGCGAGTGGGCACAGCAGAGCAAGAGCTGGCCAGGAGGACATATTTGGTGCCATGGTGGCCTCTGTAACAGGCACTTAGACACTGATTTTGCTAAAATACTTCATCACTCACTTGGGCTCACGAGTTACTTTGGATTAAGAGAAAAGACTTAGGGAAACGTCCACCTGCCAGGTAAGGGCAATTATCCATAAAGATAAGGAGTAGAAATTATCATCTTATGAGAACTAGTCTGATCACTTCATGTGGTGGCAGATCAACTTTGACAAGATCAACTGTCAGAACCAGATCTGAGACAATGGTCAACCAGACCACATCTTGAACAGGCCTGCTCAGTTGTGCATACCCCTTGCATCATGCTTCACATTACAGTTAGCATTAATTGTCAACTTGACATAGTCTAGAATCACCTGGGGAATAAAGCCTAAACTGAGTAATTGTCTTTATCAGGTTAGCCTGTGGGCATGTCTATGGGAGAGTTGTCTTGATTATCAATTGATGCAGGAGGCCTAGTCCACTCTGCTTGGCATCGTCCCTGGGTAGGTGGTCGTAGGCTATATAAAGAAGTTAGTGAGCAAGCCAGCCAACAGTATTGCTCCATTGGTACTTCTTGCCCAGACTTCCCTCAATGATGTATTGTGAGCTTGCAGTATAAGCCAAATAAACCCCTTTCTTCCTAAGCTGCTTTGACCACAGTTTTTTAACACAGCAAAATAATGAAACTAGGCTGTAGTTGTAAGTTTTCTCTAGTCCCGCCAGGGTCCCATGGCCCCGTGGTCCCGCAGCCGCTCAGACCCAAATAAGCATGCAGAGGCTTATGTTATTTTTAAACCATATGGCCTAATGGCTCAGGCTTCTAGCTAGCTTGTTCTTACATCTTAAATTAACCCATTTCTATAAATCTATACTTTGCCACATGGCTTGTGGCTTACCAGTACTTTACATGTTGCTTCTTCTGGCAGCGGCTAGCAGCGTCTCTCAGCTCTGCCTTTTTTTCCTCTCTCTCTAGTTGGAATGTCCTGCCTAACCTTATTCTGCCTCACCATGGCCAAACAGCTTTATTTATCAACCAATCAGAGCAACACACATTCACAGCATACAGAATGACATTCCACAGCACTTTCCCTTTTCTGTCTAATCAAAAAGGAAGGTTTTAACTTTAATATATTAAAATTACATATAACAAAACAGTTATCAAGCAAAAATTACAGTTACAATATCTAGTCTATTTGTATTTGGCAAAATTAAAGAAAATATTCTATCATCTATCCTATATTTGTGAGTCTAAAGTTTCATATATAATTTATCTTTTATCATGACTAAGGAAAATTATAATTGTAACTATCTACTCTTCAACTACATCAAAAGACCTTATTACCTTATTTACTTATTACCTAAGTAAACAGGAAGAGCATTGTAAGCAGCTTGCAAAAATGACAGAGACAGCTGGCTACCTGGACAGTTACCCAAAGTTCTTCTGCAACGTTGGGGCATCCATTTTTCAGCCTACAGGCCTATAGTCTCTCAGTTACTTCTCTCTGTGTTCTGTAGAATGTCTGGCTCTTTTAACTGCCCTACTAAGAGCAAGTGGCCAAACCTAGCTTGGAGCACAGACTGTGACTCCCAAGATGTGCTAGTTGACCCATTTGTGACACTCCAAGAAGGACTTTCCATCACACAACAATGATCTAAAACACTTCACTAGAATCAAGTCTTGCCACCAAGATGAGTATGTAACCCAAGAGAACATGGTGGAAATCTTCCCCTCCTCCTAGAATTCTTTAAAATAACTCAGTAGCAAACATATGGCTGCCTGGTTTTTGCATATTTTCAACTTATTCTTGTCATGATTAATTAAAGCATGTATGTATGAAGTAACATAAATATTTTGGGCATGGTTTTGTGTCTTCTTCATAATGTTAATACATAGGGGCTGTTTCCTCTACATTTTTGTCCATTCCCTCCCATTTCTGAGTCTGCCTGTTGCTCAAGGTCTTAACCAGAGCTTAACTCTTCAGGGATTTCTCTGTTACTATGGAACTAAAGGATAAAGAATAAAACTGATCATTTTAAAGCCAATTTGTTGTTGACTACTTAGAGGCTTACAAAAGGCATCTTCAAGTTTGCCTGTGCAGATGGGTGACCTTAACATGTCCCATTTCATCATAAATTTCATCTGGGTTCAGCTCTGCTTTGTAGTATATAAATGTGTTTTTATAAATTACTAATGCATAGAGAAATGGGTTATAAGATTGCTTTCTTTCTGGGTCTTCCCTAAGACTAAGATTATTGAGGTAAATACTAATTAGCAGAGCTGGTGAAATGGCTCAGTGTTAAGAGCACTGGCTGCTCTTCCAGAGGGTCAGGGTTTGATTCCCAGCCCCCACATGGTGGCTTCCAACTATCTGTAACTCCAGTTCCAGGGGTTCTAACACCCTTTGCTGGCCTCTGTGGGCACTATCCATGTGAGATATATATAAACACACAGAGATAAAACACCCATGCACATGACATAAAATAAAAATTTAAAAATATGACATATTTAGAAAATACGAAGAATTAAGGTATGTTGATGAGAAAACTATAAAGAATAAAGTATATAACAAAAAATTCTAAATTCAATTGTTATAAAGGTATTTATTTCAAAATGAATTTAAGTTTTCTAAGGTTAAGATTCAATGCACTGGTGCAAACCTGGGGTAGATAATTATCTGTGTCTAAAGTAACAAAGTGTTCTCAAGAATATTGCTTTGCTCTTAGTAACATTTGAGAAAAAAGTGACCTGGAGGACAAAGGTTTATGCTTTATTAAGATGATTGTGTTTTTTCTCACTTTGTCAACCTTTGAACTGTTCAGGAAATCAAGTCTTAATGAAGTCAAGAGCCACTTAAGTGTCTGTTTATGCTAGTATTTCAAACAACCACCTTGTAAGCAATTACTCGGAAGCTTTTAATATAATCAATACCATATGTATATGTTACTAAAAGCATACAGAACCCTATGACTAAACTTTGTTCAAGTCTTCCACAAACGTTCATGGAATGAAAGGCATGTAAGGTAAGTACACAAAGTAGCCAGCAAATGCTCATTATTTGCAGTATTCATGGTATCAGGACTTTCAATACATGGAATGACGAGGAAAAAGGAATGAAGGGAGGGAGGGAAGGAGGGAGGAAGGGAAGAGACAGGGTCGGTCATGGCCTCTTGAAGGAGAGGAGGTTGGTTGCCTCTACCATACCATCATGGTTTTCATTACCACGTCTCGTTAGCTCAAAGACATATTTTGTCCATATTTTACTCTCAAGTAGGGTTGCATTTCACAAATGAATGCATATGTAGGAGCACAGCAGCTATGCAATCGATGGCATTTCAGTCCCCTCTGAAAGGCCCTGTGGATGAAGTAGATGAAAATGATCCCTCCTATTAATTGGACAGATAAATGGAGCTCATGCAGCTATTATTGTTGTTAAAGACTCAACTTAGTAATCACCCCATCATCAGCTCTTGGATCCTGACTCAGCTTTCTCCACCCACTGCTGGAGCCTGAGCTCAGTTCTGCAAATGACTTTGAGCATCTGGTACTTGTGTTGAAGTAGCAAGAAGAAGCCTTGTTCCCACTGGCCTCACTGAACAATGACAGTGATGTCAAGGATGCTATTTAAGTGTCAGGCCCTGTGCTGGCCCTTGGCTTACACCAGGCTTTGTCCCCTCCTTGCCAGAAGAACTCTGTTTTCTGTCTGTTCAACAGAGTTAGTCTGGCTTTTTGTCACTTATGGGATCATTATTTTTGACTGTCAGAGAAAGAAACTTAGTCCCAACAATATTAGGTGCCAGCAATTTCAGGGAAATACATGTCTGTGCCCTGGAAATATATGTACAGTGATAAGTGAGATGGGTACAAAAGTCTTGAGCTAACCAGATTTTGTCTCCCTTAACTATGGTGTCAGCTGCTTTGATAAGCATGGTATAAAAAAGGTGAGGGTTACCTCTCTGAGGCCTCAGGGTGGCCTGGGAGGTCAGTGACAGAGACAGGATGGACCCCAATACTCAGTCCTTCCTCACCTAGATACTCTCCTTGCCTTGAGAGTTGGGGTACAAGGACCTTACCTGGGTCTCAGCTCTGGTCACCCAGAACGCGTGGGTCTCTGCACCTGCCTCCAGAGTGATGAGAGAGAGAAGTAGGGCATTTAAGTAGCAGGTGGATCAGTCCAAGGGATTGGCCAAGAACAGGGGGGAGGGTCAGGTCAGAGTACCAGAGACCTGGGCAGGCTGCTGGAAGATGGGCCACTTCTGCTAATACGGAACAGAGGTGAGGCAGGTAGGGCTGTGCGCTGGGGACCTGAGGAGAGTGAGATCATAAGTCATGCATATCAGTGACTTGGGCAGGAGTATGACTTCCTGAAACCACAAAAATGCATGCATGCTTGAATGATTCTGTATGCCCAAAGGTGAGTAAATGCCTGTGTCTCTGTGTGGGAAAGTTAGGGTGGGGGTGGGGTGTCTCTGCTCTGTGGAAGGTGTTAAGACAAGAAGATGGGTCCTTCTGTCACCTCTCACTCCACCTCAGTGTGGCTCTTCTTGTGCCTGTCCTGGAGTGAGAGAAATGTCAGAGCAGGGGGAGGCAGCAGCCCAGAGAGCTGCTGGGTCACACAGTGAGGGTTCTAGGCCCAAGTGGACCCTCCCTACTCTACCTATTTGTCTCTTCCAGACACTCTAGCCCCAATACTTCAGATTGCTGAGGACACATTAATCACAAATATTCCAGGCCACAGGGTATAAGACCAGACAGGGCTGGCAGGCCTCTGGATGCCCATGGTCCTATCTCACCACTTAACTTGCACAAGGAAGAAAAACAACTCTGCTACAGTGGGTGGCACCTGGCCTGAGGGACTGGATATCATGAGTCTTGGTGAGTTGGGCCTGAGGATGGTCAGAGCTGAGGAAGCAGGCCGTGATGTTTGAGGCCTCCTGAGAGGCAGCCTCTGGGGTACTGCCTGTGCTCTGTGGCTACAGCAGCCTCTGCCTGAGTTGCCATCATACCTTCATCAAGCAGAGCACACAGACACAGACACAGACACACACACACACACACACACACACACACAAACAAACATTAGGAAGAGCATAGACAGAGGAACTCATGCAAGGATACCCCACATATCAAACACACAGTAATGTACCACCAGATTATTAAATTGGAGTTCCTACCCCTGTATTTCAGAATGCTACTATTCAGAGTGAGGGACAATTCCATCCCCACCCTCCCAGGTCCTCTACACAGTCAGAGAAATGTCTCTAGTAATGAAATATAGAAATAGTCCCTAGAAGCACAGTCTTGAAAGAGGGGTGTTTTGTTGTTGTTTTTGAGACAAGGTCTCTCTACATAGCCCTGGCTGTCATGGAACTCACTATGTAGACCAGGCTGTCCTTGAACTCACAGAGATCTGCCTGCCTCTGCCTCCGAAGTGCTTGGATTAAAAGTATATATCACCATACCCTAATTGAAAGAAGATTTTTAAAGAAATAATTCATTTCAAATGAGGCCCTTGTGATAAAGGGCTTGCTGCACACTCAAGATGACCTGAGTTTGAATCCCCAGCATCCACATACAAAACTTGCCATGGCTACCCAAGCCTGTATTCCCAATGCTGGGTGCCAAAAACAAATGGATCCCAGGTGTTCTCTGACCAGCAAGTCTAGCCTAGATGGCAAGCATCAGGTTCAGTGAGAGACCTTGTCTCAAGAACTAAGGTGGAAAACTGTTGTTGGGGGTTTTTGCTCTTTCTGGGGGGGGGCCACCACCCAGCTCCCAAATAAATCCCTCACAGAGGCTTATTATTACTTATGAATACCTGGCCTTAGCTTGGCTTAGTTTCTAGCCAGCTTTCCTTAACTTAACTTATCCTGACTACCTTTTACCTCTGGGCTTTTCCCATTCTCTTCTGTAAGTCTTACTCTTACTCCATGGCTTGCTGTGTAACTGGGTGGCTGGCCTCTGGAGTCCTCCTTCTCTTCTGACTGCTAGATCTATCTCCCTTTCCAGATTTCTCCCTCTGTATATTCTCTCTGCCTGCGAGCCCCACCTATATATTCTCCTGTTTTGCTATTGGCCAGTTCTTTATTAGACCATCAGGTGTCTTACACAGACATAATAACACAGCTCCACAGAGTTAAACAAATACAACATAAACAAAAGTAACACACCTTAAAATATTCTACTACAGGAAATAATTGAGGAAGACACTAGCCTCAAACTCTGGCTTCTTCATACATGCACACACACACACACACACAAACACACACACATACACACACGTGTGCACACACACACACACACACACACACACACACACACACGCTCGTGCATGTGCTCAAGATGGATGGTACTATGATATACATAGAGGGACAGCTCGGGGAAAAGACGACCATCAGCAAACCAAGTAGAGTGGGCTTGGAGCAATTCAACGCAACCACCTCTTGAGTTCAGACTACTTGAGCTCAGACGTCTGCCTCCAGAAGAGGAGGAAAATGCATTTCTATTGTGTAGCCACCAGACTGTGACACTTGCTGATGGCAACCCTGGTAGACTAATTCGCCTTGGGACCAACATCCAAACAAGGATCAGGACAATACCAGCCTCCGTGGCCCTTGTGGAAGTCTCCCTTGATCCCCTTTCAGCTTCTCACAACTCCTGCTCAGACACCTCACAGCATAAGTTCATTTTTCCTGCCTCCTTGAGTCCCATGGTTGGAAGGGTACAGCACGTGCCCCTTGCTGTAGTTTCTCTCATTCCACACTATGTTTGTGGGATTCATCCACACTGTGTATACAGCCATGGTTTGTTGCTTTTCCTTGTCACACAGTATTCCATTATAGTTATCAAGACTCTTGGGGACGGGTGCCTGGGTAGCTATCACTTTGGGACTACTGCAAATACAATTTCCAGGTGCTCCTAGTACCTGCCTTTGGTGACCACGTGTGCACAGTGCCCTTGGGTTATGGGTTGTGAGTGACCATTTTAGTACATACTGCTGGGTAGCTTTCCAAAGATATGCCATCTTATACTAAAGTCCCAATCTCCAGCCCTGGGCAGCTCCATCTTAGTCACAGCAGCCATTCTGGGGACAGTGGCCAATGTTTACCTGCAATTTGAGATATCAAATGGTGCAGTGTGAGTGGTAAGTAGTCATAAGCGTTAATATTTTTGGAGGACTGTAGACAATGCCATCTCAGGACCACAACTTCTGTTTGTATACATTTACAAATGTGTTCAATGAAGCATGGACACCCTAATGGCTCCATGGGAACTAGCATCCTTTTTTTTATTAAGAAATTTTTTTCGTTCATTTTACACACCAATCAATGATCCCTCTCTTCCCTCCTCCTGCCCCCCCAAGTCTCACCCTCCCAAACCACTCCCCCCTCCAAGAAGGCAAGGCCTCCCATGGGGAGGCACATCCAGTAAGGGCAAGTCCAAGCCCTTCCCCCTGCCTCAAGACTGCAAGAGGTGCCCCATCATAGGTTGTGGCCTCCAAAAAGCCCACTCTTGCACCAGGGGTGGATTCTGATCCTACCACCAGGTGGTCCCCCAAGCAGATCAAGCTACACAAATGTCTTGCCATGCAGAGGGCCTAGTCCAATCCCATTCAGGCTCCATAACAATTGATCCAACTTTCATGAGTTCCCACCTTTTTGGTTTGGTCATCTCTGCAGGTTTCCCCATCATGATCCTGATGCACTTGCTTATAGAATCCCTCTTCTCTCTCTTTGACTGGACTCCTGTAGCTCTGCCTGGTGTTTGGCTGTGGATCTCTGCATCTGCTTCCATCAGTCATTAGAGAAAAGCTCTGTGATGACAGGGTATTCACCAATCTGATCACTGGGGTCTATTGAGTAACCCAGGCATGGTATTGGGGGTATGGGTGAACTTCACTGATTTTAAAACTCCTATCCTCACAAAACTGACATTCTGGCTTAGTTACAAACAAAATAAATAGATATTGCATGTGTCTGGTGCTAAGTGGAGAAAAAGACAACAGAGAGTAATGGAAGGGCTGAGGGAAGGGAGAGATGCGTGAGATACATAAGTCAGAGAAACCCTCACTTTGAGAGTGACTGGTGGCTTCAGAAGACAAGAGACCAACATAAAGCTATATAGAGGAAGGATAAGCAATCCAGATGTGTGCAAAGGTCCTGGGGTAGGAAAGACACCTCCTGTGTTAGAGGAATAAACAGTGAGGAAACAACAAAGCAGGTATAAAACAACACAGCAGAAAAAGAACAAAGGATGAGATCAGACAGGCAAAGATCTTCCTGCACCAAAAATATACATCTTGTGGGGTAGAGATACGGGAGAGAGTCATATATATATATATACACACGTATACACATACACATACACATATACATACACACACACACACACACACACACACATATAGACTTCTTGGGCTAGGCTTGGTGACACTACTGAAACCTAGCACCCTGGAAGCTGAGACAGGGCCATTAAGAATTTGAAACCAACCTGAGCTACACAGGAAGACCCTAGGAAGGAAAGAAGGAAAGGAAGGGGAGGAAATTACATATCTTGATTAAATTTTTCTTAACCTTGTCCTTATCCTTAAGATATTCAGTATCTAAACAGTCTTTGGACTGTGAGATGGCTCAGTGGATAAGGGTGCTTGCCCACAAGCCTGGCTATATGAGTTCAATCCTCAGAACCCACATAATGGAAGAAGGGAACCAATCTGTAAGTTGTCCTCTGATCTCCAAATGAGTGCCATAGCACATGGGCTTCTCTATACACATACCCTCCACCCACAAAATAAATTAAATTTGAAAATGTAAAATTATCACAATCTTTTAGATTGTTAGTGTTATCATTAGAAGCACATATAATAAATCAATGCACTTTTAATAACACTTAAGCACAAAGGAATCTATGGAAACTCTCTCTCTCCCCATCCACTCTTTTATCTGTGATTAATTTGCATTATACTAGACATAGTGGAACCTCAGCACCCATCATAGACCCAACTGTCATTATTAGTGATATAAATGTTCTCAAAAATGTCTGTCTGTTCAGCTTGTTGACAGATGGGGACAGCAGGATTGCCTTTGAACAGAGTTGCTCAACACTCTGGGCTGTTCCAGCATCTTCACCAGGAAGCACATGATAGGGTGTTATCAGAACCCATCTCTCAACCACAGATCAACAGCAGCCATAATCACAATGCTCCTCTTTGTTTGAAATCAAACTGGAAGCCACTTGGCAGGCCTTCTTAACCACAGAGGGTTACTGGCAACCCTTTGTTCAGAGCATGAATGCCAGTGTTCCCGGCCATGAACTTGCATAGGGATAAGAGACAAGAAAGAACTCTGAAGTGTTAAGACTCTGAAAACAGTTTCCCTTAAGTTATTCTGTGTGAAGCCCCAGAAAATGTTGTGCATCCATCCCTGCTTGCCCAGACCTCATTTCCATCACTGTGATACATCATGCTAATCAAAAGCAACATTGGGAAGGAAAGGGTTTATTTGGCTCACAATTCTAGGTTACAGTCCATCACTGAGGGGAAGTCAAGGCAGGAACTTAGGCAACAGTCAAGAGCAGAGCAAAAGGAATGCAGCCATGTTGCCTGCTTGTTTGGAAGCCTGCTATTTTCTGTAGGGAATTGCGCCACTCACCATGAGCTGTCACTTCCTACATCAATTAACAATCAAGACAATCCCCCAGAGACATGCCCACAGGTCAATCTGATAAAAACAGGTACTTAAGACAGGCTCACTTATCAAGTGATACTCAGTTGTGGCAAGCTGACAATAAGAACCAATCATCATGCTGCTCCAACCTGCCATGGGCTTCGTGGCATAATGTGGAAGAAGTTTCAGTGAGTACTGTCTCACCTACTTCTTATTAGTGTTAACTGATTTGTGTTATGGAATATTCCGTTACACTGTAAGAAGATATGTCACTGTGATTGCTTTAATAAAAAAACTGAATGGCCAATAGCTAGGCAGGATTCCCAGGCACAAAGGATGCTGGGAAGAAGAAAGATGGACAAGCCAGCCAGACACAGAACAAGTCAGACACACAAAATGGGATAAAGGTAAAAACCACCTGGTAGAACATAGAGTAATAAAAAATATGGATTAATTTAAGTTATAAAAGCTAGCTAAAAAACAAGCCTACGCTATCAGCCAAGTTTTCATAATTAATAAGAAACCTCCATGTAATTATTTGGGAGCTGGTAAGCAGGACAGAGAAAGACTCACTACAAATAGCACACAACATCTGGCTGTGTATCCACTTAAGACCTGAGAAAGCTTTTTAAAAAGGTTCTAAACACACAAAACTTGAGCTGCTTCCTAGTGTTCAATGTCTCTCATGCTGACCGTGGTACAGAGACATGTCTCCCAGCAGGTGCCTTCATGCTTGAGCTGCCAGTGTGCCATGAGCTAAGCCACATGGTGAGTTTAAGGATTTGCTCATGCAGACAGAAAAGGTTGCAGATACACAGTAAAGCAGGTTCAGATGAAAAAAAAAACTCTAAACAGATTACAGTGTATTTAACAATGTGCATAGGCTTAAGAAAGAAAAAATGGGTATAGGCAGTCATAGAAAAAAACTAAATAGTTTAAAAATAATAGAGTAAAGTCTTTAAAGAGAAAGTAAAGTAATAAAAAGAAAATAAGCCACATAAGAATAGAAAACACCCAGGGAGTCTAGATCCTATACAGTGTCATGTTAACTTTGGATTTTTTAAAATACTAATCTGCAGAAAACAAGAGCTTCTGAGAGACAATGGATTATGGAAAATCCAAAATTAAACTAACCTATATATTTTTAAAATGTCTTAACTTCAAAATGAAGGTCAGATAATGTGTTGCATTGGGAGAGAGGTTATGCTTTTGTTTCCACAGGAAATGAAAGGCTGTGGATTCCTTCCAGAGTAATAGAGATCAGATTTGATCAGGGGAGATCTCCTGAGTGTCTTGGCTACAGACATGGGGGAGGAAGCCAGGAAGCCAAAAAAAAAGACTACAGGACAGATGATGTGTAAGCTGATCCCTTGACATGAGAACAGCTCTGAGATGAAATGAGACATGATAAATCTTGTTGACTTCAGAGTCCTCATGACTTGTTTATTACATCCCATCCTTTCATATGGCATGGATAGAGACTTATATTACAGTTTGATTGTATAGTCTAAACAGTCTTATAAAGGTGACAGATATCTTTTACCAGCTCAAACATAGAACAAAAAATCATCTTTAACTGACTTGTGCACACCACACATTCCATATTTGTGTTAATGCAGATATGTAAATTATCTTTGAAAGTCTGTGTATTTTCAGAATAAAGGCATCAAACGCCAATGAAAATGGGTGGCCCAGCTGATCCAGCCTCTCAGAGTGCTGCTATTGAACTTTCCTCAGAGCTCTGCATTCAGAACAACTTCAAGGATGCTGGCTGAGATGGTCCAGCTTCACAAACTACTCCAGCCAGGACTTCAGATAAGCCCTGCACTTTCCCATTGCACAGAGACTGGACAACGAATAATACAGCTAACTCTTTTAGGACTTGACCATTATCCCAATTTTACCAGGGTCTCCTAAAGATTCCAGTGCCCCCAGATAAAAAGAAGCAGTCTAGAGAACATGATGCCCACATTTCCAAAAGGTGGGGTGGATGCTTTTTGGTCATTAGATGGGTTATAGATGTTTGTCATCATTGAGGAGGTTTGGTTACAAGTTGTTATTTATCATGGACAGGAAAAAAAGGTAAACAAAAGATTTAGATTCAAGGATCTCTTTCTTTTTCTTTTCTTTTCCTTTCTTTTCTTTTTTTTTTTTTTTTTTGGTTTTTTCGAGACAGGGTTTCTCTGTGTAGCTTTGCGCCTTTCCTAGAGCTCACTTGGTAGCCCAGGCTGGCCTCAAACTCACAAAGACCCGCCTGGCTCTGCCTCCCGATCAAGGATCTCTTTCTAAAGGAAAAAATGATGCAATAAAGGGTGGATTGCTTAGTCTACTTTTAAACAACCACTAGTCTCAAATAGTTTACATTGGTATGGATTTTTGTATATTGACACAAAATTAAAGTTATTTTTGTTATACCATGTATATGTTTCTATTCTTGTTTAAGGTATTATACCTATGCAGCTCATTTTTAAAAGGTTATGTAAAGTTTTAGTCTTTGAAAGCTATTTAGGATAATAAATACAGGTTAATAGTCATCTATAACTATCAAACTTATAATCATGTTATCTATGTTTTCAAGGTCATACAAATATATTTTAGATAGATAGGTAATCTTCAAACAATTCAAAGACCTACAAAATATGACATTTAAATGTTTTAATAACATAAGGCTTTTCTTGATAATGAGACACATCTGCTCCTGGCGGCACCAATCTACTTCAAAAAAAGGATGATGGGCATCAAAGAACCTCCACATGGAATTTGCTTTCTTTAGGGAAAAACTAACCATTTGAGCAAGAAACTGCTTTTGCCTCAACTGTTGATAGTATGCTGTCCAAACTGGACAAATAAGACACAAAAGAAAGTGTGGTGATATTTTATTTGTGCTGAAATGTGATATTTTATTTGTATGTTAATAAATAAAGTTTGCCTGGAGATCAGAGGTCACATAGCGAGTCATAAACAGAAGTCAGGTGGTAGTAGTACATGCCCTTAATCAATCACATGTCAGGTAGAGTCTCTGTGTGGTCAAGGACACAGCCAAGCGTGGTGACATACACCTTTAATCCCAGTACCAACCATAGAGACCTGGAGGTCTGTATAGACAGGCAGTGACGAGGAAGTGATGTGGCTGGGCTTAGAGCCAATGAGAAGGCAAAACAGGAAGGCAATAAAAGTGCAGGTTAGACAGGAAGAAGGTCTCTCTTGCTGGAGAAGCTACAGCGTGGTAGTAAGTTAAGGCCAGCATGGTGGTAAGTTAAGGCTAGTCAGGGCTATTCGCTATTTCTCCGACCTCTTCAGCTATTATCTCTGTATTTGGCTCTGTGATTCTTATTTAATAAGACTGTTTAGAAATTCATCTACAAGAAAGCAACTGCCAAACTTTGCCAAGACAGGGTAGGACAGTACTTCAAAATTCCTGCCTCATAAAAGAGTCTGTCAGATATTCTAGGCCTATAGGCTGAAGATTAAATGTGCCAGTGTTGCAGATGAACCTTGGAGTGACTGTCCAGGCAGCCAGATGTCTCTGTCATTTATTAGTTTTGGAAGTGGCTTGTTCTGCACTCGCTGTTTACGCGGTTTAATTCTGGGTCTTTGATGGAGTTGAAGACTAGGTAATTATAGTTGCAGTTTTCCTTAGTTATGATAGAAGGTAAATTAGGTACAGAGCTTTGGACTCATCAAGATAAAATAAATAATGGAGTATTTTCTCCAAATATGCCAAATACAAATAGACTGGATATTGAAAATGTAATTCTTACATAATAATTGTTATTATATATAATTGTATATAATTGTATAATGTAGCATGAGTCTTAAAAGTTCTTATTAATAAAATCAAACCCGAGGCCAGTTATTGGGGTGAACACTGGAAGGTCAGAGAGACAGATCAAGCCACAGCTATCTCACCTCGCTGGGTCCTCAGCTGGTCTTGTTTCCTCAGACTGGATGCCCCGAGCCCTCATCCAGAATGGGTCTCAGCTGAACTGCTGCTAGAAGCCTGAATGCTTAACCAGCCACATTCTTCTCCAGGCCAAAGGCCTCTCCAGGCCAAATGCCTGCTCAGGCCAAATGCCTCTAGTTTCTGGTCCTCACGGCTTATATATCTTTCTGCTTTCTACCACCACTCCCTGGGATTAAAGGCTGACTTTCTGGGATTAAAGGCGTGGGTCACCATGCTTGGGTGTATCCTTGAACACATGAATTTCTGCCTCTGGAATGCTAGGATTAAAGGCGTATGCTACCACTGCCTAACCTCTATGTTTAATATTGTGGCTGTCCTGTTCTCTGACCCCAGATAAGTTTATTAGCATACACAATATTTTGGAACACAATATCACCACAGTATAATGTTAGAGTTAATGCCTTTCCTTTTTATTTAGACAAAAGTGGGGAAATGTTGTGGAATATTGCTGTGGTATATCTTTCTGTACTCTGAATACGTGTTGCTCTCACTGGTTGATAAATAAAGCTGTTTGGCCAATGGTGAGGCAGAATAAGGTTAGGCAGTACATTCAAACTGAAGGCAGAGATGAAGAAGGGTGCCATATGTAACCAGAGGCAGAGACTTTCTGTCCTAATTGCCTGGTCCCAAATAATCACACAGAAGCTTATATTAATTATAAATGTTGGGCCAATGGCAGTGGAGAATAAGATTAGGTGATACATTCATACTAAAGTCAGAGATAAAGAAGGGTGAGGTCAGGGCAGACACTGTGAGCCACCCAAGAAGCAAGATGTGAAAGAATCAGTAAGCCACAGGCCATATGGGGATACACAGATTAATAGAAATGGATTAATTTAAATGTAAGAGCTAGCTAGTAATAGGCCTGAGCTATTGGCCAAGCATTATACTTAATATAAGCCTCTGAATGATTATTTAAAAGTGGCTCTGGGACATGGCAAGAAAAAGAAAAGCCTCCAGTTATATATGGCAGTCCAATGTGGGGCAGGAATTTCCACATAAGACATGAGAAAGCCTAAAAAAGGTTCTGAACGCATAGAAACAGAGCCACACTGTGCTTCCTACTCTCACAGTCTCATGCCAGCAGCAACACAGAAAAGTGTCTCCCAACAGCTGCCTGCAAGATGGAGCAGACCACCAGCCACCATGAGCTAAGCAGCATGGCAGGTTTCTACAGTCTCACATAGAGAGGCTAATCAGCCACACACTGATTTAGCTTTTGCTCATAAAGACAAAAAGGGTTAAGAAACACAATAAAAGCAGATTCAGACAGAAAAAAACTCTAAATGGGCTATAGTATGTTTAAAATATATGTATGTTTGGGAAAGAAAAAAGAAAAAGGGTAGAGAAATTTCTTTAAAAAATAAATAGAATAATAAAAAAATATAATGAGTCATGTAAAGATGGAATATACACAGAGAGTCTGGGTACTGTATGTTATTGTGTTATCTTTGAATTTTTTTACTGCAGAGGAAATAAGCAAGAGCTGCTAAGAGACATTTGATTATAAATGTTGCTGGATTAATCCAATGTATATATTTTGAAAATGCCTTGACTTCAAAATTTAAGTCAAAATATGTTACTTTGGAGAAGAGCTTATGTTTTTGTTTCCATAGAAGATGAGAGTCTATGGATTCATTCCAAGTTGGAATAGATCAGGTTTAATGGGGAAGACCCCCTGAAAATCCTGACTACACACTTGGAAAAATAAACCTAAAGTAACTACAAGGCACATAGCCTTTATTTTACCTGCCCAAACATAAAAATCTTTAACTGGCTTGTGTACAAAAAGAGTTTATATTTGTATTAATACAGATATGTATGTTAGCTTTAAAAGTTTATATATTTTCAGAACAAGGGAACCAGACACCAATAAAAACAATGGCCCAGATAATCTAGCATCAAAAACAGCTTCAAGGCTACTAACTAAAATGGACCAGCATCACAAAATACCCTAGTCAGGACTTTACCACAATTCTAAATTTTCTCAAGGTCCTTATAAGATTACCAGCACCTCCAATCAGCAGGAAGTAGTCTAGAAAACTATGTCCAAATTCCCAAAATATTGTTTATGAATGTCTGTTTTCATCTAAGGGAGTGGTTATAAATTGTTAATGGTCATAGTCAATCTCTTTCTAAAATAAAAAAGGTAGATTATTATAATGGGAAAAAATTTACTGAATCTACTTTAATCCAAAAAACAACTATTAATCTTACATATTTTACATTGGTATGGATTTTAGTTTATTGATACAAATTTAAAGTCAATTTTGTTATATTCTATGTACATTTCTACATCTACCTATTGTTTAAGGTATTGTGTTTATGAAGATTATTTTAAAATGTAATGTATAATTAAAATATACAGATTAATAGTCATCTGTAATAGTCAAACTTACAGTCATATAAGTTAGGTTTTCTAGGTATACAAAGATATATTTCAATTAGATAGGTAATCTTCAAACACTTCAAAGATCTACAGACTATGGAATTTAAAATGTTTTAATAACAGAATTCTTTTGATGTGAGACATGTCTGCTCCTGACAGCACCAATTACTTCAAAGAGGATGATGGGCATCAGAGAAACTCCTTATAGAATTTGCTTTCAATGTAGCAAGACTAGCCATTTGGACAAGAAACTGCTCTTGCTTGGACTGCTTGACAGTATGCTGTATAAACTTGACATACAGAACCCACAGGAAAGTGATCACTAATCTTTGCAAGAACAAGGCAGGATGGTCCTTCAGGCTCCTGCTTCACAGAAGAAACTGTCAGACATTCTGCAGGACACAAAGGAAAGTAACTGGTGAACTTTTCCAATATAGGTGGGGCAGTCTTTCAAATTTCCTGCTTCACTGAAAAGTCTGCCAGATACTCTAGGCATGTAGGCTGAAGATGGATGCCCCAATGTTACAGAAGAACTTTGAGTGACTGTCCAGACAGTCAAATGTTTCTGTCATTTCTAGAGTTTTGGAAGTTGCTTGTAATGCACTTCCTGTTTACTCAAGTAATAGTATATCCTTCTGGGGTCTTTGTGGAGTTGAAGACTAAATAGTTATAATTACAGTTCTCCTTAGTTATGATAAAAGGTAAATTAGATATAAAACTTTAGACTCACAAAGATAGAATAAATGATGAAGTATTTTCTTTAATTTTTCCAAACACAAATAGACTAGATATTGTAACTGTAATTCTTACTTGATAATTGTTTTTGTTATATGTAATTTTACTATGTTAGAGTGAAAACCTTCCTTTTTGATTAGGCAGAAAGGGGGAAATGCTGTAGGATGTCTTTCTGTATGTTGTGAATATGTATTGCTCTCATTGCTTGGTAAATAAAGCTGTTTGTCCAATGGCAATGCAGAATAAGGTTAGGCAGTATATTCAAACTGAAGATGGAGATGAAGAAGGGCAGAGTCGGGGCAGATGCTGTGAACTGCCCAAGAAGCAAGATGTGAAAGAACCGGTAAGCCACAAACCATGTGGTGATACATAGATTAATAGAAAAGGGTTAATTTAAATTAAGAGCTAGCTAGTAATAAGAAGCCTGAGCCATTGACCAAGCATTTATAATTAATATAAGCCTCTGAGTGATTATTTAAAAGTAGCTGTGGGATGGGGCAAGACAAAGTAAAGCCTCTGGTTGCAGAATATTTTTTTACACTGTGTGAAGATATGTCACTGTGATTGGTTTAATAAAAAGGTGAACAGCCAAGAGCTAGGCAGGATTTCCAGGCACAGAGGATGCTGGGAAAAATAAGGGCAGAGAAGCCAGCCAGACATGGAATGAGTTGGACTCATAAAATGGGATGGAGGAAAAGTCACATGGTAGAACATAGATTAATAAATATATGGGTTAATTTAAGTTATAAGAGCTAGCTAAAAACAAGTTTAAGCTATTGGCCAAGCTTTCATAATTAATAAGAAGTCTCCATGTGGTTATTTGGGAGCTGGTAGGTGGGCAAGAGAAAGACTTACTACATATTTGATGAAGCCTCAGTGCCACATCTGTAAATTGGGCACAAGAGTAAGAAAATACATCGTCACCTGTACACACACACATGCATGCACAAAAATATTGAAAGAACAAAGAATAGTCACACCTATAATCCTAGCACTGTGGACTATGAGACAGGATAATCAATGCCATCTTGGGTTACTTAGTGAGATCCTATCTTAAGAAATATAAGAAAATGAAATGGGTCTTAATCAACACAATGATGAGTCCTTGACTCTTCACTGCTACCCTGATAGCACCTCATCTTCTGCTAAGAAAGCATCATCAACTTGCTTGTTGTAACAATCCTCATTCACTAGGGACCAGGAAGATCTCCAGGAGCAGGATCTCCAAACCCCACAGTCCTGCAGCACATTATCCTGCAACATCACACCATCATCTGGTTCTCCATTGCTACAAGGAGGTTTGGTTTGAGGACCACTAATGGGACAGGAACTGCTGGTTCCCAGCTGCTACCACCTTCTGGAGCCCCTGTCCCAGCTCCACATTGATGCATCTACATTCCATCCCTAGTGTTTGTGTCTCATGGTGGAAGCAAATGCTGGGAAGTCAGGGCAACCCCTTCAAATCTCAGGTTTACCCATATTACATGGAGGAAGCTCAAGTCACCTCAGGCCATGATTTCCTCCCTGTGAAGTGGAGACAGTGGCTACATGTGTTCTGAAGAGTTGTTGAGGTGGCCAAGTCATATGCCAGCACTCAACTCAAGCAAAGCCTTCCCATTGCTGCTCAAGGGGTGAACATAAAAGCCTGCCACTGGGGTCAGGAGGCTTGACTGGCATCCAGCACCACCTTTCCTACCAAGTAGTCATGAAAACCATGGCTTTCTCATGCCTCAATTTCCCCTTTGTGACATGGGAGTCTTAATTTCTCCCTGGAAACAGTAAAATGACAGCATGCTTTGGAGCCATTTCCCAGGCCAAGCTTGTCCCCCAGCAGCAGAACTGAACCTTCAGAGACAACAGCAAAGCACCTGTGTCACCCTCCATGTGAACATCTGGATTATTGCTCAATCTGGGACTAGTGGGAAGGGGTCTATGGCCCAGGAAAGGGGAGAACTGTGCAAGAATATGGACTAGGAGGCCACACAGGGCTAGAAACCATGGCCGAAGGTCAGAACAAGGATACTAACAACAAAGTGGCTTGAGTGGTTACCTAGAAGGAATGAGTGACAGGGGATGATGGCAAGTTGGGGAGACTGAGAGACCTGAAGGTGGACAGACAGAATAGCAGGAAGGAAATCCAGAATTCCCAGGATCCAGGGGGATGGCAAGGTTAGCAGGTACAGCAGGAAGAGTATCAGAATTCAGATGGGGAAGGGAACGAGGCAGCTGGCAGTGTCAGCTCAACCTTTAGAATAAGGAATCCTTAGAGCTGGCCCTGCCACTCCCTAGGGGCACTGTCTGGCTGGGTCTTATCAAGCCCAGCCTGTGTTTATCATTTCCAGAGTCACATCTTACCTGAAAAGTGGCCAGGCTGCTGACTGACAGGGAGCTGACCCTCTGTCTCTTCACAGTAAGCCTCTACTTGGGTACAGTGGGTAGCTGAATGGGGTATATGGGTGGGGAAGAACTCCCTAAAACACCATTACAAGCCAGCCAGTTACCCCTGTAGCTAGAGTTTTCCTGCCAGGCCCACAGTCAGGACAAATCTCTCTCACCCGCCAGTCCCACAGCCGCTCAGACCCAACCAAGGAAACACAGAGATTTATATTGTTTACAAACTGTATGGCCGTGGCAGGCTTCTTGCTAACTGTTTTTATAGCTTAAATTAATCCATTTCTATAAATCTATACCTTGCCACATGGCTTGTGGCTTACCGGCATCTTCATATGCTGTTTGTCATGGCGGCGGCTGGCAGTGTCTCCGGCTCAGCCTTCCACTTCCCAGAATTCTCTCCTCCTTGTCCCGCCCATACTTCTTCCTGCCTGACCACTGGCCAATCAGTGCTTTATTAACATGTTTGACATACAGTCCATCCCACAGTATACCCCCAACTGGGTTCACAGATGGTCAGCAAATACCTGAATTCTTAACCATCTCTGTCAACTGACTGATGTATCCCCCATACTCACCCCAAGCCTCAGTTTCTCCAACTATACCTAGGGTTGGGTAGACAGGGGCATTGATTCTGTGTTTCCCCTGTCTCTCTGCATCCAAACAACATGGACACTCATTAAGTCAGTTTCCAGGTCCCCACTCTAGAGCCAGGAATGCTAAAGAGAGCTTTGGGAATCTGCATCTTACCATCTGCTGTGGCTTCCACAATGATGAAGAGCCCCCTGGCTCACTTCACTTGCCTCTGGAGTCTCCCTCTCCCATGTCTAGAATAGGATGGATTAAAACTGAAGATTACAGGTGTAACACATTTCTTGATTCCCTAATAGATGGCCCACTCTATGTCAAGGACTTCCAGGTGGGCTTTGACATGCAACCACAGACTGAGACTCCATTCTAGAATTATGTACAAGATGGTAGGATGTCTTATTGTAGTTGGAAAAGGTGGCAGCTGCCTGCCTCCATGTTTTTAAAGTTACAATACTTCCAATATACAATGTCATAGAATAGACTCCTCCATCCTAAAGGGAAAGAACAGAAATAAAGTAAGGAAAGACTGGATAAAGCAAGACCAAAACCCAGCAAGACAAACACAAAATCCTGTAGCTACATGCCCTATATTTGGGGTTCATGATTGAATCTTTTGAGCACAACAGCCTTGTGAAACCAAGTGTTCTAGGTCTATCACTGCAGTATACTTAGCCTCACTTTTGGATTGGCACCACTCTATGCCTGCAGCTTTATTTAGTGAGTGTCCTAAATTTATGGCATCTCCAGTGTCTTAAAGCTTCTACTGAAACTAAGACTTCACCTTTCCAGCCACACAAAATGACCTTTCCCAGTATCCATGTGTAGAGGACACAAGGTCCTTCTGCACACAGATATGTTCTTTTATCACTAGCACTGAAGCTGCACCTGGATCTACTGCTATTTCAGCTACTGACAGGTTTCACAGTAACTGCCCCACTGCTCAGGCCAAGACCCAGCAGGACCCAAAAGTCTCATTGGAACCACCTCTTGCTGCTGCCTCCAAATGTAGTTTTTAACTAAATCTCTATTATTCCATTTACCAATAAATACTCAGGAATCAGATGCTGGGGTGAAAACCTGCTAGCCAGAGAGGCCACAAGAAGCAACTAGCCGACCTTCCTCTTTAGCTAGCTACCCAGCAAGAAAGCATCCTGCTGCTGCCCCAAACTAAAAAATAAAAGACTGCCACACTCAAAGTTCCTCCCTACTACTTCCTGTGTGTCTCTGGATCCATCTTCTGGACTCCCTCTGACTCTCTATGACTACTTTCTGTCAACTAGTTGCTGACTCCACTGCCTGACACAAGGTTGAATTTATTTAATTAACATAGTCTTATGGTTCACATTGTGATCAAATACCCCTCAATATTTCCCTCTTTTTGTCTAAATAAAAAGGAAAGGTTTTAACTAACACAGTACAATTATATAAAATAACAATTATGAGGTAAAATTACATTGACAATGTCCAGTCCATTTGTACTTGGCAACTTTGGAGAAACTATTATCTATCCTATCTTGGTGAGTCCAAAAGTTTGTACCTAGATCACTTTCTATCATAACTTATATTACCTAAAAATACATTTTTAGACCTTAAAATATTTTCTTAGATAAACAACTTAAGCTTTTATGTCTCTCAACATTTATAAACTTTACATTTCTTTTGTGAGTTTCTTATTTGACTTTGGTAACAAAAAATGGTAAAACTGTAACTATCTAGTCTTCAACTCCATCAGAGATCTGAGAAGGATAAAATATTACCTGAGTAAACAGGAAATGCAGAAAAAGCAACTTCCAGACCTACAGAAATGATAGAGACATCTGAATGCCTGGACAGCCACCCAGGGTTCCTCTGCACCATTGGAACATCCGTTTTTGGCCTACAGGCCCAGAATGTCTGACAGACTTTTCTGCGAGGTAGGAGTTTTGAAGGACTGGCCTGCCTTGTCTTGGCAAAGTTCAGAAATAGACTCATTTTGTGTCCTGATTATCCAATCTGGACAGCAGACTGTCAGCAGTCAAAGCAAGTGCAGTTTCTTGCCCAGTAGCTAGCATTGCCACATTTGAAGCAAACTCCATATGGAGGTTTGTTGATGCCCATCATCTTCTCTGAAGTAGACTGGTGCTACCAGGAGCAGATGTGTCTCACTGTCATGAAAAGCCTTCTATGATTAAAACATCTTAAATGCCATATTCTGTAGATCTCTGAAGTATTTGAAGACCACGTATCTATCTAAAATATACCTCTGTTGAACTTTGAAAACATACCTAACACGACTACAAGTTTGAGTGTTATAGGAGACTAACTACCAACCTGAATTTCTTAATTATCCTAAGCAGTTTGTAATAGTATTTTCAAGGACTATAACTTCACATTACATTTTTTAAAAAGCTGCATATGTACAATACCAAAACAAGAGTAGAAACATATATAAAGTATGTTGTAACAAAAATAACTTTAAATTTGTATCACTATACAAAAATCCACACCAATGTAAAATATTTGAGACTAATAGTTGCTTTTTAGTTTAAAATTAGAGTCAAAAAATCTACCCTTTTATCCTATCATTCTTATACCCCCTTTTTTTCCATTTCACCACCAATCCCCCTTTTTATAAATATTAGATTGAAGAGAAAGAAGAATAGAGGCAGGAAAAAGAAAGAGAAATCTAACCTCTTTTGCATGTTTTTTTCCCTGATCATGATCAATAACAAATTGCAACCAATCTCCTTAAATGATGAAAAACATCAAAATCCACTGAATGATCAAAAACCACCCACCCCACCTCTTGGGAATATGAGCATTGTGTTCTATAGACTGCTTCCTGTTGTCTGGGGGTGATGGCATCTTTAGGGGACCCTGAGAAAATTGGGATAATGGTCAAGTCCTGGAAAAGCTAGCCATATCATTTGTTGTCCAGTCTCTGTGTAGTGGGAAAGTGCAGGGCTTATCTGAAGTCCTGGCTAAAGTAGCATGTGAGGCTGGACCATCTCAGCTAACTGCTTTGAAGTTGTCCTGAGTGGTTTGTAGTCCAAAGCTGATCTTTGGGTAGTGTTTGTCAGCTTAGTGACATTATCACAATCCAGGTGAATCTGTCATTGCAGAGCCTTGTCATCTTCTTGGAGACCTCAAAGGTTACTATTAGGAATGGTCATGGTTCACTGTAGAAAACTTAAACATTTTAAATGTCATATACAACAGATCTCCAAAATGTTAGAGGACCACAATCTGTTAAGCACATCTGATATACACAAACTTAGTTACCTGTTTCAGACTCACATCCAAAAATACATACAGGACACTAGATGAAGATTATTTCTACAGTTAGTTAATACTCTTTATGACTATTAATATCCCCAAAAAAGGTTTAAATATATATAATAATCATCTAGATATTGAGAAAATATTTATACCTTAGGAAAAATTTTAAAGAGTCAAAATAAAACCAAAGGATTATGAGATTAGTAGCAACAAAACAGTCCATTATTTTTGGTTTTCTTCTGTCCCACACCAGATGGCTCTTCTGACATGAGACAGAGATTTTGGATTTTCCTTTAACAAGCATTCATGAGTATAGAGAGGGAGAGAGCCATGCTCCAACTCCAAAGCCAGCTTTGATTTTAATTGAATTGGATCACAAAAATATCATTTGCCTTTTATGTTCACAGAGAGCAGCAAAAACAAGCATTGAGAAGATTTATGAAATTCTACCCTGTTGGAGGTAGCCTATACCAATAGGCCAATTTACTTTTTCATAAGACATTTTCTCTTGATGATTTGTCCTTCTTCTTCAGATGTCTCATTTGTCCAGTGGTCTCTGGATTCCTTAGCTAGATGCTTTTATTCTCCTGGAAAGACAAAAACAAAACATTGCCCCAACCCTAACTTTAGGAAGTTCCTTTTTTGGCAAGTTATACCTTTGTTAAGGCTAAATGTTTTTTGACAATAGAAAAAAGTATTGTATTTTAATTTTAATTTTCTTTTGAAATTTTGAAATTAAATATACCTTGGTATGTGTGAATAAATATACCTGTAGTTACCTTTCTTTTTATAGATATAAATTTAAGGTTAAGGTGTATTTATTTTTAAATCACAAAGGACATTCATTTTAAATTTTAGCCCATCTTTTTAGTAACCCTGTAGAGGGTTTTATAACAATATATAAATATGGCATGTGTGTGATTTCCCTAGTATGCAAACATACCTATTAAGAGCCATATCTGAATTTTGTCTCTGGGTGGAGGGACTAAAGGCATGCACAACCATCACCTCATTTATTGGAACTCTAGAATTTAGAAAACAACTAACTTATAGAGATCCATCTGTCTTTATTGTGATTGTTTAAAGGCATGGGCTCTCATTGCCCTCTTCAAATATTTTATCTCAGCTCCTAATCATTCTAACTCTTAGATATTTTTAAAAAAAGCTTAAACTGTAGTAACTGTGGTGATATATTATGCATCCTAATAAACTTGCCTGAGGATCAGAGAACAGAGCTAGCCACTAGATTAGACATAGAGGTCAGGCAGTGGTGGCACACACCTTTAATCTTAGCATTTAAAATCTCATGCCTTTGCTTGGGAAGCAAACATGCCTTTAATCACAAGAAGTAATATGGCAGGGCAGAGAAAGGTATATAAGGCATGAGGAAACAGGAACTCATTCCCTTTAGGCTAAGGATTTCATAGAGGTAAGAACTACTGGCTGGCTATTCTGCTTCTCTGATCTTTCAGCTTTCACCATGATATCTGGCTCTGGGTTTTTTTTAATTGAAAGATCATCTAAGATTCAAACAACAAGTAACACTTTGAATTAAAACATTTTAAATCTTTTCACTGGGTTTTTAATATCAAACAACAAAAATATTATTTTTATTTAAGAAGAAAACTCAAAAGCTGATGCCCAAGATGGTGTTGGTAACATGGCAATCTCATTATAACATTCTAATATGGAATTAAGACATGTGGTTTAAGAAACCCTATTTTTTTCATTTCATGCCAATAAGGCAATTATGCCTTCAGTATATTACCATTCAAAGATATTTTATCCTTAACTGATCAAATTAAAGGCATTTGTTAGTCTTATAAGTTAGTTTAGATTGAATGACTAAGCTGTTTGATGAAATTTTGCCTCTCCTAATCAAGAGATCTTTCCTGTTCTAATCAAAACTTTATCAGTCTTGTTGGTTGTCATAGTTTTTCTTATCCTGTGGAAACAAAAGCAAAACCTCTTCCCCAATGTAACACATATCCAGGTTTCCATTCTGAGGTCAATACATCTTTAAAACATGCAGGCTGATTTAATTCATCAGGTTTTTCTACTATCCAATGTCTATGCACAGCCATTGTTCCTTTATCATCAGCATTTTAAAATTCTAAAGTTAATAAAGCACTGTGTAATCTATCTCTGGGAGTCTTTATTTCCCCTTTCTATTTATTAATAATATCTTTTAAAGTGCAATTGCATCTTTCTATTACTTCTTGTCCAGTAGGATTATGTGGAATATCTGTAATATGCTTGATGTTGTGAAAAACTGTTTCATTTTACTAGAAACATATGCTGAGGCATTGTTAGTCTTTATTTGTAAAGATATTCCCATAATCACCATAACTTCTAATAAAACTGTAATTATAAAATTGGCCTTTTCAGAACTTAAAGCAGTTGCCCATTAAAATCTTGAATATATATCTATGCTATGGTGAACACACTTTAATTTTCCAAACTCTGCAAAATGAAACACATCCATTTGCCAAATTTCATTTCTTTGAGTACCTTTTGGGTTACTTCCTACAGGTAATGGAGTGTGGTTATGCAAAGAACAAGTAGGACACTTCCTTATAATTTCCTTTGCTTGTTGCCAAGTGATGGAAAAATGTCCCTTCAAACTTTTGTTATTAACATAATGTTTATTATAAAATTCTGAGACTTCTAGCACATTTCCTACAAATAACTGATCAATTTCATCATTACCTTGTGCTGAAGGGCCTGATAGACCAAATGAGATCTGAATTTTATATATATATATATGGGATGATTTCTATTTCTGATTACTTGTTGTAATTTTATAAATAAAGTTAGTTCTGAATCATCTGGAATAAGTTCAGCAGTTTCAATATGTAAAACAACTCTTTATGCATAGTGACAGTCAGAAACTATATTAAGAGGTTCTGGAAAATCTTATAATACCATGAGAATAGCATATAATTCTTATTTTGAACAGAATCATAGGGGCTTTGAGCCACTTTACTTATTTTTCCTGACTTATACCCTGCCTTTCCTTATTTATTTGCATTAGTATACAATGTAGTGGCTCCAGAAATTTTTCCTTTTACTATATAGAAAGGGGAAGAAGAAGATGCTGTGAGCTGCCAGCAGGAGAAGCAAGATATGAAAATACCAATAAGCCATGGCCATGTGGCAACTCATAGATTAATAGAAATGGGTTAATTAAAGATATAAGAGCTAGCTAGCAAGAAGTTTGAGCCATAGGCCATCCAGTTCATAATTGATATAAGCCTCTATATGCTTACTTGGGTCTGAGTGGATGCAGGACTAGGCGGAACATAGGAAAACTTCTGACTACATAATATGAAGAAGAAACCAATTAATTCTTTCCATAAAGTGAAGTCTCTTGCTTTGGGGATATTTGTTGTTAATATCTCCCAAAAAATTACCACAAGATCTTTGCTAATTTTTGTTTCCTGCTGATAATGAGGCAATTTCAGCATTAGTAAAATGTATACAATTTCTACTGGGTCTATTCCTGCTAGTTGACAAAGTCTCAATTTTCCTTTAAGAATCAATTCAGAAAACTTTTCTACATAGGTCTTTAATTTTTAGTCTGTTTGTGTGCTAAAACTATCCATTTATCTAAGATATTATCTTCCCTCTGCATAAGAACTCCTGTGGGGAAATGAGTAGAAGGTAGAATGACTAGAATACAATCAAGCTCTTGATCCAGGCAATCCACATTTGCACCTTGAATTTTCTTTTCTACCAGAACCAATTCTCTCTCAGTCTCAGAAGATAATGTTCTTGGATTATTTAAGTCCTTATCACCTTGTAAGTTTTTTAATAAATTACTTAGCTCTTCAGTAGTTAATCCAATTAATTGGGCTATAGCCAGTTAATATCACCCAACAATTTTTGAAAATCATTAAGCATTTGTAATTGATTTCTACTTATTTGTACTTTCTGTGGCTGAATTTTCTGTAAACCTATCTATAACCTACTTAACTGATAGAATCTCCTTTTTGTGATTTTGCAGGAGCAATTTGTAATCCCCATCAAGGCAAAATACTCTTTACTCAATCAAACATATTTTCTAGGGTATCTGCATCTAAATCAGCCAATAAGATATCATCCATATAGAGGAAATTATAGATTGAGGAAACTATTTATGTATTATTTCTAATGGAAGTTATACAAAATATTGACACAAGGTTGGGCTGTTTAACATTCTTTGTGGAAGAATTTTCCAATGGTACCTTCTAACATTGATTAATAATTGAGAATTATTATAGGTAGGCACCATGAAGGCAAATTTTTCTCTATCCTGTTCTTGTAAAGGTAGTTTTTTTAAAAAAAAAAAAAAAGCAGTTTTTTAAATCACTTACTATAATAGACATCCCTTAGGTAATAAAGAAAGCAAGGGAATTCTGGGCTGTACAGATCCCATTGGCTGAATCATCTAATTTATAGCTCTCAGATCTGTTACCATTCTCCATTTTCCAGATTTCCTTTTAGTGAAAAATATAGAATTCCAAGTACTGGTCTTTTAATTGCTCCTTGGATGAGTTTCTTCAATATTGACAGGGAATAATATAAATAGATTTAATATCAGGTCTTGCAAAAGGTGCCCTAAGCCATTTTCTGATGGTAAAAGTTTACCTTGCCTATCCCTTGCTGATCTGCATTAATTAGCCCAGTGCTGGCCTTTGCACACCTTCTTCATACTCCAGAAGGCATGGGTCTTCTGTTTGAATTATTTCTAGAAAAAAAATTGTTTCTAGGAATGCCTTGCCTACAATCCCTTTTCTGATGACCATACTTATCATAATTAAAACATCGGACATTTTAACTTTTCTTAAAACTTTTAGAAATCATTTCTCCTATCAAAGTAGCATCATAAGCATATGATCTAATATCAGTTGCACTTCTAATCCATTCATCTATCAATGCTATCTTGCCTTCAAAGGCCTAATCACCATTTTACATTCTGAATTAACATTTTCAAAAGCCAAAGATTCAAATAAAATTCATCTGACTTCTGGATCTGATACTAGTCTATTTACAGCTGAAGTCAATTTTAAAAAAAAGTCAGTGAAGGCTTCTTTTGGACCTTGTATAATTTTAGTAAATGACTCAGAACTTTTTTCTGATTCCTTGTCCCAAGTATTCAAAGCTGTTAAATGACATAGGGCCAAGATGTAATCATCAAATTCAAACTATCTTTGCAATTCAGCATATTTGCCTTCACCTAGAAACTAGTATTGGGAAATATCAATACCTCTAGCCCACTGCAGCTATTAAGAATGAAACATGAATTACCAGACTGATAATAATTATAATTGGCATGAAATCACTTTCACGGAAAGTCTTATGTTATTAAAACATCTTAAATGCCATGTTCTGTAGGTCTCTGAAGTGTTTGAAGACCACCTTTCTATTTATAATATATGTTTGACCTTGAAAATACACCTAATGTGACTACAAGTTTGATTGTTATAGATAACTAATTACTTACTTGCATTTCTTAGTTATCTTAAATAGTTTCTAATAATATCTTTCAAGGTCTAGAACTTTACATTTTTAAATGAGCCTCATAGTTACAATATCTTAAACAAAAGTAGTAACACATATATACAGTACATTCAAACAAAAATAACCTTAAATTTGTATCAATAAACAAAAACACCTTAAACAAGAGTATATATATGTATATATAATGCTATTATAAAAATAACCTTAAATTTGTATCAATATGCCTGAATTCATACCTATGTAAAATATTTGAGATTAATTGTTCCTTTTCAGTTTAAAAGTAGATTCAATAATCTACCCTTTTATCCCATCATTCTTATACCCCCTTTTTTTCTTTTCAGAAAGAGATCCCTGAATGTAACCTCCTTTGCTTAGTTTTCTCCCTTACTGTGACCTTACTGTGACTTGGAACCAACCCTCTTAAATGATAACAAACATCCATAATCCATCAAATGACCCAAAACCACCCTGCCTCTTGGGAATGTGGGCATCATTTTCTTAAAACTTCTTTCTACTGTCTGGGGGCAATGGCATTTTTAGGGGACCCTGAGAAAATTGGGATAATGTTCAAGTCCTGAAAGTTAGCTATATCACTTGTTGTCCAGTCTCTTTGTTGTGGGTAAGTGCAGGGCTTATCTGAAGTCCTGACTGGAGCAGTCTGTGAGGCTGGACCATCTCTTTGAAGTTATTCTGGATGCAGATTTTTTGAGGAAACTGTAACAGAGGAATTCTGTGAGGCCAGATCACTTGGGCTACGCATCTTCTTTATTGGTGTCTGGTCCTTTTGTTCTGAAAACATACAAACTTTTAAAAGTAACATACATATCTGCATTAACACAAGTATGGAATGTGCCTTGTGCACAAAACAGCTAAAGATGATTCTCTGTTCTATATTTGAGCAGGTAAAAGTCACCTGTTAACTTTATAAGTCCATTTGGACTGCATAACCAAACTATAATATAAATCTCCATCTGTGCATTATGAAAGGATGACATGTAATAATAAGTCATGAGGACTCTAGCTAACAAAATTTATCATGTCTCATTCAGTCTTAGAACTGTCCCCATGTAGAAGTATCAACTTATATGTCATCTGTCCTGTAGTTTTAGTTTTTCTTGGTTTTCTTCTTCATGTTTGCAGTCAAGATTTTCAAGAGGTCTCCCCAAATCAAATCTTGTCTTTATTAATTTTGAAAGAATCCACAGCTTTTTATTTCCTGTGGAAACAAAGGCATACTCTCTCCCCCAATGCAATACATTTTCTGACTTCCATTCTGAAGTTAAGACATTATTAAAATATATAGGCTAGTTTAATTTGGTAGTTTGTTTTTATTACATAATCCAGTATCTCTCAACTTCATTTTTTTTTGCTCATTGGTGTTTAAAAAATGTAATGTCAACAAAGCACCATATAGGATCCAGATACCCTGTGTATTTCCCATCCTTATATTGCTTATTCTTTTTATATTACTTTACTCTTTCTTTAAAGACTTTTTTATTTTTAAACTATTTTTCTATAACTATCTATACCCATTTTCTTTCCTTTCTTCAGCGCCTAAGCACATTTTTATGCATACTGTACCTGTTCGGAGGTTTCCTCAGCCTGGACCTAGATTTTTTTTTTTTGGCATATTTGCAGTGTTTCTCTGACCATGTGAGCCAAACCTTAAATAGCTAGGGCAACTGCTGTGCAGCTCCACTTAGCACAGGGCATTGTCAGCTGGCTCCACAACTTTCAGGTTGGTGATAGCTGAGCCTCATTTCTGCAGGCCCTGGCCTGGAGCCATGTCTGTCCCCTCCAGTCCTGGGAAGTTCCTAGGCCTGCACTGTGGCAGTGGTTTCTAACTAGTCTCCCACTGGTAAGTTGCTATTCAAGTGCTCTGCTGCATAGCAAGGCCTCTTAAAGGAGCTGTGCCTCTGTACACTGCAAGCACCAAGCCAAATCACGAGACCACAGTCACCAGGAAGCCATATTCAAATCTGTGTTTGGAACTTTTCTTCAGCTTTCTCAGTCCCTATGTGGATATGAGTGCTGGACATTGGGCACCAAATGTAGTTGGACTTTTTTGGACTGCTAGCCCCCAAATACTAATGTGGAGACCTATTATTAATTATGAAAGCTTGGCCTTTAGCTTAGGCTTGTTCCCAACTAGCTCCTACAACTCAAATTAACCTACTTCTACCAATCTATGCTCTGCCACATGACTCCTTACCTCTCCTCCATTCTGCATGTCCAACTCCCTCCATGTCTTGCTGGCATCTCTCACACACCTAGATTCTAACCCTGAGTTCCTCTCTCTCCCCAGAAGTCCTGCCTATTCTCTCCTGCCAAGCTATTGGCCATTTTAGCCCTTTATTAAAGCAATCAGAATAAAACAACAACACATTTGCACACAGTGTGATCAAAACATCCTGCAACACTCTCCTTTCTGTATCTCCCTTGATCCATAGTCTCCTCCTCCAATAGCTGTTTACTCCTGTAGTACAGCTGGGGATGGGGCTTGGAAGATCTTCCAGGTTGGGATTCCTCAAAGAGATCTTTTATTGACCCTGGGAGTTTTGTGAGCTTCCCCCATTGCCCTGGAGGGAATGTCTCCATCGAGAGGAAATAGCCATGCAGCATCAGGCTGCCCTGCTAAAACAAGATGGCAGAGCAAAGTGTTTCTCAGGCTCCCCTGGCAAACAGGCAATTGCAGGTGTGGTGAAAGTGGAGCTGGCTACATCTTGAGCTGGCAGCAGACATGGGTGTCATCTGCATCTTGCTGGTTTTGACGCATGCAGAATGGAAGAGTCAAGAAGACTGGAGGCTTGTGCCAATGTTCCAGAGAAAAGCCAATGAGGCCAGGAAACTTGTATCCATTCAAGCTCTCGTCAGGAGGGACTGAGTATAGAAATGAGTCTTAAGTTCTTATTGAGCCCACAGGGCAACGATGTGCCAGGAATGGAGAACACTGCCAAAGAAAGCTTAAGACATTGCAGGGAGCAGAACCAAGAAAGAGGCTGTGTTTGCAATAGACAACAGGGCCATGGGAACTGGGCTCTTCAAGATCTTTTGGAGCCCAGATGATGCCAGCACATGCCCCAAATGCTGGACATGGAGCTGGGGTTTAACGTCTTCCTACTAGGTTTGAGTCTTGCTCTAGATCAGTCTTTCTTTGCTGTTCTCCTTCCCTCGCTTTTGGAATGGGAATGTTTATTCTGTGCTTTGTATACTGGAATTGTGTGACTTTTTTGTTTAAATGGAAGTTCATAACTAAGAGATTGTCTAAGACACTGGGCTTTTCAAGGATATTTGGAACTGATAAGGGTCTCTGGGCTCTTGAAGTTAGACCTAATGCATTTTTCTCTATGAGATGGTCATAAACCTCCAGGAACCAAAAGAAGACTGTTATAGTTTGAATCTGAAATGTCCTCCAAGATGCTCATGTTATGTCCAGGTAGTGGTACTGTTTGGGGATGCTGTGCAGTCTTTCTTTACCCAGCAAGCCTTAGCTGGTTGAAACAGGACACTAGGTATGAGCCCTTCAAAGTTCTAGCTTAGCTCTAGTACCAGTCTAACTTCTGCTTCCCGTTCTGCCCAGCTCTGAACATCATGCCACAGGCTCCCACCAGCACGAACTCCAGGCACTATGCCTTCCCACCACAACGGACTGAAACTGAGCCGAGAAAATCCCTCCTCCCTTAGGGTATTTCTGTTTTCTTACAGGGATGGGAGAAGCACCTAATACAGTTAGTTCAGCTCTTCTAATAGCTTCCTGCTTTAGGATTCGCCTGGGTTGGAGAGGTGGGCAGTGGTTAAGCCAGAGGACCTAGTTTGGATCCCTGCACCCATAAGGCAAGTAACAACCCTCTGGAACTCCAGTTCCAGGGAATCCAATGCCCTCTTCTGGCCTCCACAGGTGCTGCACAAACATGCACAGGCATACATGCAGGCAAAACAGTCACACACACACACACAATAAAGGAATCTTTAAAAAGCATTTGCCAAATCTGTTTCTAACCACAGTGAATATAGATTGAGTACCTACTATGTGCCGGCCTCAGTGTTAAGTATCTCAGGAAAAAAATTTGTATTTAGTAGCCTCACATCCACAAGCACATGAGAAAATTGAGTTTCAGGGAGGCTGAGAACTTTACCAAGTGTCAGAGGTAGGATTGGAGTCTTCTTTTTCTTTTAATTAATACTTTTATTAATTCTTTGAGTGTCATTATTTTTCATACACCTATACAATGCATTTCTAGCTGAGGACCTTTTGATTTTTTATATAAAGTATTTTTTCCATGTATTGTTTTATATGTATGGGTACTTTAGTTGCATGTATGACTGCACCACTTGTCAATGCCTACAAAGGTGTTGAATCTCCTGGGCCTGGAATTACAGACAGTTGTCGGTTGCTATAGGAGTGCTGGGGATTGAGCCTGGGTCCTCAGGAAGACAGCCAGTGCTCTTAACTGCTGAGCTATATCTCTCTAGTCCCTATTTTTTATTTTTATAAAAAAAACTATGTATATGTGTGTATATGTCTCAGAGTGTATGCACATGTCAACAGATGCCCGTGGAGGCCAGGAGAGGGTGAAGATGTCAGATCTTCTTGGAGCTGGAGTCCAAGGTGGTTATGTACTATTCAGCATTGGCACTGGAGTCTGACCTCAGATCCTCTGCAAACGCAATATGCACTCCTAATCCCTGAGTCATCCCTCCAGCCTCTTGAGTCTCCTTTTTCTAATTCCCAACTCTTTTGTCTCAAGTGAGCGCCTGATGTAATGAGTACAAAGCTGCCTGTCCGCAGGTTACCTGCTACAGAACACTGCATGGCTATTTTAAATGATGAAGAGATGGTCATTGCCCTCCGGTGTTTCTAGAAGTTTGGGAGTGTGTCAGCTGTGAGGGAATAATTCTGTGGCCAGAGCCTAGAGTTCATTGAATGTGCAGCCATTGGCTGTGTGTTTAGAAGCCAATGACTGGTACCCACAGGACTGCTTTGGGAACCTGCTTGTCCTCAGAGATATTGCCCTTTCTGTGAGGATCCTAAAACTTTAAGCCTACATGAAACCTTGTACAACCAACAACTTTGGACTGGAGGCAGCAGAGCAATGAACAGTTAAGACATAGGTCCCAGAGTCAAGCCACAAAGTCCAAGCCTCAGCTGTGTGACATTGGTCAAGTCCCCGAATTTCTCAGTGCCTCAGTTTCATCAGTGAATGGGGGTCATCCTGGTTCCTGGCCCCTGATGCTCCCATGGGGTTAAATGACATCAAGCCCTAATAGCCCTGTACTGAATCTGCAGACTTAAGCTCTCAGAGGATGAGTCAGAAGGAAAGTGTGTGTGTGTGTGTGTGTGTGTGTGTGTTAGTTTGGGGAACCTGGGATACATCTGCCCACCCTTCTGTCCCTGGGCAAGTCACAGCTGAAAAATAAGAGGAGGGAGTGGGGGGAGAAACCAAAAGGCACAAGCGACAGGAAACCCTGGTCATAATGGCACCAGGAGTTAGGCCGTGACAATCTTTTATAATGTGATCCCTGTTGGCTTTGAATTTATTATTTCTGGATCCAGACCCTCCATGTGCATTGATCAGTGATGGGAAAACTGATTTGGATGGCCAATATCCAAAGCATACTCAAGGACAGAGGAAATTCTGGGCCCCAGGAGGGCCTTTCATGGAGACACCCCAAATGCAGGGAAAGTGAAACGTTTTATTGAAAGCACAAGATCTCAGTCCCCACGCTGTCCTGAGCATGGCATTTTTGGCCAATGGGCAGTGGCTGGATCCTTTCCCAGGGTGAAGGCAGGAGGGGGAGAGGGGGGGAAAGTTGGGAGGAGACCTGTGGCGAAGACTGAAGGGACCTGGAACCAGGATGGTGTCCAGGCGATCCTCTCTGGAGCTGGTTCTGACTTCTTCTCACAGTATCTGCCTCTGTCATTCATGTGCTCAGCACCAGAAGGTCCTTCAGGGTGGAAGAGATAACCAGATAAGGAGAGGTGGCACCAGCTGCATCTCATGGAATGAACAGTCGGTCAGCCTGTGGACCACCTGTCTGGACCTTATCTTGCCCTGAACAGAGGATCTTGGGCAAGGTAGGGGACACTTCCCATTTTGTCCCTCATCTTTTTCATCCAAATCAGAGAAGCGGGCCTATGTCTTTGTTTATAGCCTTCCCGAATCCGGGAAACATAACTTAAAGGATGTTATAGAACAAAATAAATAGTACATAGATTGTAACCCTAACAAAATGCCCATTGTGAGTCTGTCTTATTACAAATAGTTGAATGAACACATAAATAATGAGAGTTGAGGGACAGCTCTTTCTTACATAAGAATTCTGGTTAATAAGTATAAAGGGAATTACACATGCAGAAAACTGAAGCAGACAAACCCATGGCAATAATTACTGCTGACAGGATTCAAAGTGAGTGGGGACGCACGCAATAGGAAGCCGGACATGTGGGCATCTGTGAATTCCCCCACAAGGTGTGTGTGAGGGTCACAATTCACCCACAAGGTGTGTGTGCCTGTCAGAGTGATAGAGGGTGGCTTCACACTAGGGAAGCCTGGCAGGAGCCAGGTAGTAACAACCAGGGAGACTGTCCGGGAGAAGCCAAGTGGACACACAGTGTCCTGAGAGGTGACAGTGGAGGAGACCACCCCAGCCCCGTCACAAGGCCGTGTCAGCTCTGTCGAAGCTGAGGCCCTACCCACAAACAGAAAATGCCACAGTTGTAAGGCCAAGGAAAGGTGAGGCTGCATGAGACGGCAGGACGCAAAGGAGACCAGACAAGACAACACAATTTGGGACACTCCAGAGCAGACCCTGAGCAGCACAGAGGACATGTGGGTGGGCTGGTGGAGCCATGCACTGGCGCTCACTGCTTGGTGTTGGGTGGCAAGCTCTAGTTATATAAGATGCTAACACAAGGGGAAGCTGGGATATAGCATGCTGGAAAGATCTAGTCTCACTCTCTTTTCAAATTTTCCTGTAAATTTAAAATGATATCAAAACAAAAAGATAAAATAAATGTCTAGCTTTGTGTACAAACATCACAAGGGGCTGCAAGGCCAGGCCAAAAGCTGACTGCACCTTCAAACTTTCCACACGTGTTTACACCTCCTTACAGTACTGTGTTATTTCCTAATTATTCTGGATAAATTCAAATCATATAGTTTAATTTAGAGATCAACACAATTACCTTACTGGGATTTGAAGGAGAACTAAAACACAAGTCATTAATATAAAGTAATAAGTCTTTTGATGTGGAAATAATCACGAGTGATTTTTCAGGAAGGAAAAACTCATCCCTACTTTTTCATAAACACCTGGAGGGTAGGGACAGCCCCATGGAGGGGCAGTGTCTGGAGTCACCGCACATTATTTCCCTTAAACTCCAGCAGAGTGACTTTGGGTAAGTAGCCTGTCCCGTTGACACTCAGTCCTTCTCCAAGTGTGTGAACTGTCCACCATGACCAGTGCCACCATTGTATAGGTCCAAAAGTCAGCTGGAGATTTTGCTCGGCCTGGGGCTGGGCTGTGACTGAACTCATGATCTGGCACATGGAGTACATGCCCAGCAAATGATGAAATGATGACAGGGAGGCCAAATCATGTCAGTCTTGTTCCTGTGTCCCAGCCCCTTGGTTACAGTAGCCATACTGCTAATATGGAGTCACGTGATTTCTCCCTCAAACACCACGAGATGGGAACTGCTGTTCCCCATTGACTGACAAAGAAACAGATTCAGATATTGCCAGTCCTGTAGACACTCAAAGGATGGGGCCAGGGCAGGCACCCCTGGGGATGGTTCCAGACATGCGCTGTCCATCCAAGGTCACTATCACCTCCCTGAACTACTCTCCAGATGTGGAGGGAGTATTGCTCGCTAGGCCAAGATCCAGTCACAATGTGTGTGTGCTTTGCACACCCAGAGCAATACAAATACATGAAGCATTCTGCAAGGGATAATTCCCCATGTGGAAGAAAGGGTCATTCAGTCCATTCTGGGAGATAAACTCTGAGCTTAGGGTCTCAGATGTCCCTCCTGCAGCATTATACTGGTGGCGCTGGTAATGGCACACAGTTCCAGAAGGCTATGCAAATTCTTTCCACATGAATTCTCATTTTATTCTAAAAGTAGCCTGGTGACTAATGACTGTGACCAGAAGAGTGAAAACCAGAGAGGTTGTGTAACCTGCCCAAGGCAAAGGTTAGAACCAGGCAGAGGTCCTCATTCTTTAAGCCCAGTGCCCTCTGGATCAGAGCCATGACTGAGGTAGAAATTCTAGAAAGATCAGAATGAATGCCAGCAAGCATCCGATGGGATGACTTGAATGTCCACCTGAGAGATAAACGGACTGAACCTTGCCTACACTTCCCACACGCTGCATGCTGAGCACACATGTCTTTTATAATGAAAACAAAGCCCCTGAATTTGAACTTCAAGGCACCTGCCATCAGTGCAATTAGCCAATTACTTCATGAGTGTGGATCTCTGCTAGGCTAGGGTAGCCAGGTTGGAGGTAAGATTGAGCTTGCTTCCAGCCTCTAGTAGTGTGGGCACAAAGTAGGTGTTCAGTGAACTCAGCCACACTTCAACTTGGCACAGCTGCCAGTGCTTGGAGCCTCAGCTTTCCCAGCTGGAAAAGGGGGGGGGCAGCAGGCACGGAAGTTTTCAGCTTTGTACCATGTTCCCTCACTCTGGTCCTGTGCTTTGAAAGGGAAAAATTCGAGTTGTCCCTTCACACACACACACACACACACACACACACACACACTTCCTCTCAAAGTGGGCAAAGTTGATGGCAAGAGCTAAAAGCGAAACTGCCTTCATCTCTCCTTACCTCCAACACGTCAATGTCGGCGTTGCTGAAGTCAATGTTGAGGATTTTGGGCAGAGGGACTCCAGAACCCAGTAGAGCTGTAAAGGGGGTGGGGGAGTCAAGTCAGGTGTGGTCCATGTGGCCAAGAGGTGGCGGCCTGGCCAAAAGCAACCAGCATTTGCAAGACCATAGCTGTCTTTTCTGCCTCTCAAGCTTTGTCCTTGAGGTTCCTGCCCAGAAGCCCAGGCTGGCCTCAGACTTGCTATGTAGCAGAGATTGACTTGAACTTCTGATCCTCCTGCCTCCATCTCCAAGTACTGGAATTATAGGCATGCACCACCATGGCCAGTTTATGGTGCTGGGGACCGAACACAGGACTTCATGCATACTAGGAAAGCACTCTATCAACTGAGCCACATCCCAGCCCTCCCTGGTGGGTTCGTGCCTCCCCTGAGAGGGTTCCCAAGTCTTGTCATCTACAGTGCTTCCTAGACCTTAGGCCAGTAACTTAGCCCATTCCTGACTTCTGCCATTAGAGGAACTAGAACACATTAATTCTGTTTGTCTGTACTTGTCACACTTACCCATATCAGTTCCTTGGGGACTGTGTCCTTAGCATAAGAGAATAGTAAAAATATTTGCTGAGTGAAGAAATAGAATGTTGCATGTGGGTCCCCAACATGTGAGTCACCATGGAGTTTTGTTTGGTTTAAGATGTCAGAAGCATAAAAGAAGGAAGAGACTGGGATGACTCAGCCTGAGAAGGGGCTTGCTGAACAAACCTGGTGATGTGAGTTCAATCCTCAGAACCCATATAAAGGAAGAGGGAGAGAACCAACTCCACACAGTTGTCTCCACATATGCACTGTGGCACACACACACCTCCTCACACATACTGTACAAACAACAACAACAACAACAACAACAATAATAATAATAATAAATGAAACTGTAAAAACAAAGTCAGAGGCTATATAGATTTGCTGGCTAATGTTCTAGAAAGAAGAAAGGAAAAGAGAAAGGTGGAAGAAAGTGTAGTTAGCCTGCCTTCCTGAGGCCACTAGAACTTGAAGCTGGGGATGCTTGGGGCCTGCCCTACGGGGTAACTACACTGTTTCCCAATCTCCTTTGGCCACAGAACCCTTTTAAGGTTCTGTTGTTTTGCAGACCTGCTTTGGGAAGCGTAGATCTAGTCAAATCTCTCACTTTTGAAGGGGATAGATTGCATTTGGACTTTCTAAGCTAAAAGGATTTTCCTCAAGGATGCTGTGGTAGTTTGAAAGAAAATGGCCCCAAAATGGAGTGGCGCCTATTAAGAGGTGTGTCCTTGTTGGAGTAGGTGTGATCTCGTTGAAGAAAGTGTGTCACTGTGGAGGTGAGCTTTGAGGTCTCATATATGCTCAAGATACCTACCTCACAGTGTTTTAGACCACTTCTTGGTGCCTGCAAGATATAAGACTCTCTCTCGGCTACAGCTATAGCACCTGCCTGCACTCTGCCATGTCCCACCATGATGATAATGGACTGAACCTCTGAACTGTAATCAAGCCACCCCAATGAAATGTTTTCCTTTATTAGAGTTGCTGTGGTCATGGTGTCTCTTCACAGCAATAGAAACGCTAACTAAGACAGAAGTTGGCACCAGGGACTGGGGTATTGTGATAGGCCTGACCATATTTTTGTTTGGAGTAATTTAGACTTTGGTACTTTGTATTAGAAAAGCAGTGGGATGCTTTAAGTACTGCTTAATGGACCATACCAGTAGGAGCATGGAAGATAGAGGTACTAAGTGTTATTTGAACTGTTGGGGGTTCATTCAAGAGGTTTCAGAGGAGAAGAATATTACATGTGGTCTAGAGATCAACTTGTGATATTTTGGTGAAGAATGTAGCTACTTTTTGCCCTTGTCCTAAGAGTCTACCTAAGGCTAAAGTGAAGAGTTTTGAATTAATTCTTTTGGCAGAGGGAATCTCAAACAGCCTAATATACTCTGTCATGTGGTTACTATAACTCTAATGAAGATTTATAATGAAAAGGGGCAAACTGAGCAAATAAAACTACAAAATGTATAGATTGAGAAAAGGGACCACCAGGAAGTGAAATGGAGCTAAATCCTGTGAGGAAGTGTGTCACTGTGGAGGCAGGCTTTGAGGTCTCATACATGCTCAAGATACTGCCCAGTGTTTAAGACTGCTTCCTGTTGCCTGCAAGATGTGGGACTCTCAGCTACAGCTACAGCACCATGTCTGCCTGTGCTCTGCCATGTCCCACCATGCTGGTAATGGACTGAACCTTTGAACTGTCGGCTGCCAAATTAAACGTTTTCATTTATGAACTGCCATGGTCATGATGTCTCTTCACATCAATAGAAACCTAACCAAGACAAATACCAAGTCAGGTCAAGAGCCTCTGGCTCTGGCCTGCTCAGTCCTGATACTTTCCTCTATCCCTGCTGGATTTTTGAGGCACTTAAGGAGTCGGGAGTGGGAACTTGAGGGTGTAAAAAACAAGAGAAAGAGAAAGAAAAGGAAATACTAAATATTTGGATGTTCAGATGACTCATCTCTGGGTGAGGCCTTCTAAAATTTATTCTGTGATTCGTAAAATTTACACGCATACAATTTTCATAGGAATCAAAGAAATAAAGCCATCAGCCAAACAGAAAGCAGATGTGGGAGCTGGGAACCATGCTGTTCCCTGTAAACAGAAATGTGGGCATTTGTTACTTGCTACATAAAGATAAATGTTAAAGTGGGCATGGTGACATACAACTGTAATCCCAACATGTAAGCAGCTGAGGCAGGAGGATCACAAGCTTGAGGCCTGCTTGGGTGAGATCCTGTCTCAAAAGACTCTAAGAATAATTCTTATTAACTTGTAAGCTTGAAGAGCATTTTCCTTCAGAAACTTAATCTATTTTAATAAAATCCTTGGAAATGGCACTATACAGTATAACTGTACACTCAATATACCCATTAAGCCACTCACTAGGTCCCTGACTCACATGCCCCAGAGAGGCTTGGATACCCACTCTTACCATTCATCGCTGGCATAAAGGCTAGGTCAAAGATCTTCTCAACCAGCATTTCCAAGATGAACACCTGAGGAAGAAGAACTGAGCTCAGACAGGGATGCGGCCAGCAATGATAGACCCTAGACGACCTGGGGGACCTGGAGTCCAATGTGAAGGGCTGGTGCTGCTTGAGAGAACTCCAGAGACCCCAGATGGCAGCCCCTTGGTACCCTTGGTCCACCTGCTCACAGTACAGAAAGATGAGGATCAAGGCTGCTAAGAGGCAAGTGAGAAAGAAGGCTTGGCTCTTCCCCCAGGAGGCTAAGGAGCCATAGCTAGCCTGCACATCCCAGCTCAGCTTCTAGGGGCCTGTGGAAAGGCTCTGTACCTCTCTGACCTTGAACTTCCTCAACTGTGCAGTGGATCCACTTGCAAGGACTCTGGGGATTATGTGGGGATCCTGTCACCTGCCTGGCTTTCAGCCATTAGTCACATAGGCCTCTGTGTCCATGAACCCTTGATTCTGGGGACTCCATCAATGTGCTTCAAAATGTTGGAAAACAGAATTACATCTACTCTGAGGCAGGAAGATTGCCATGAGTTCAAGGTAAGCCTGGGCTAGCAATATAAGACTGTCTCAACAACAAAAAAGAAAAATTTATTTTTAATCTGCACTAAATGTGTTTGAATTCATTCTTCTCATCATGATTCTCCAAGCAATGTAGGTAATAATTAGTCACATGTCACATCATCTAGATCAGATGGAAAGTTCACAGAAAGATTGGCTGGCCACATGGAAACACTACACCATTCATACACAGGGCATGAGCATCCTGGGGGCCCTGGAACTGACCCCTCACTGATGCTGAGGGACAGCTGCACAACTGCCCTTGGCTGCTCTAGGCTTCGGGGTCCCTGTCTGCAAACAGGAGTGGACGATCCCTACTACATTATTGAAAATCAGAGCAAGTGATGTGTGTAAAGACACCCCACAGGGCTCCGCACAGACTGAATGTGGTCACCCCTCCATGGCTCTGCTACAAGTCACAGAAGTCACTGAGTTTACAGTCCTTATTTAGAAAGGGCGGTTTCCTACCTGCCGAAGTCACAAGAATGCTGCAAGGACCAATCGAGAAAAGCTATGCAAGTAGGAAACGGCTCATTTGGAGCTGTTGGCGTGCCTGGGGACTCTGCGCATCTCCATTATGCTCATGGGATGTGGTACTCCTCCCCACCGGGAGTCCAGAGATGTCTGTACTAGGTGGAGCTATGCCCAGGCATCTGTGAAGATGAGGAGAGTTTCTCTGCCTAGAATTGAGCTGGTGACATTGATGTCACTGGTGACAGGACTTGGGTTTGGAGAAAGCTGGAGAAGCTCAAAAACAAGTCTGCCTTTCTCATCGTGTGCAGAAATCTACCCAAGCCTGGCCAAAGCTAGTTATTTTGAGAGAGATTGCGGGGGGGGGGGGGGGGTGGACGGCCTTATGAAGCCTCAGTTGGGGAACCCAGGAGTGAAAAAAGGCAATGTTACTGGGAATCAGTCCTAACTCTGAGCATCTCAGATTCATGGACCCTTAAAGGCAGCTCTCTAGGACCCAAAATTTGGAAGAGAATTGAATCCAAACCTATTTCTTTTCTGTATGAGAAAATGGAGTCAGCATGTGTGGGTAATGTTCACAGTCACACATGGTCAGCCCACAAATGTCAAGAGTAGAGAGGGAGCCCAAGCACCTGGTTGCCCTGGATCCCCTTGTTCTGAAGAAAGGGGACTTGGGTGAGGCCCCAGGTGTCAACTAAAATGAGCAGTGCCATTGGCAACAAGCAGGAGCTGTGAGTTCACACACCTCCCCTTTCTCCATCCAGCCTCAGTCTCCCTCCATGAGAAGGGGTGACAGTGCCAATGCCAGCCCCCTGTGATGTCTGAGCCCCCTGTGATGTCTGAGCCCCAGCTCAGAAAGGCTCAGACAACGTGGCCCCCTCAAATGATCTTTTCTGATGCTTAAACCCTAATACTTACATCAAAGTTGCCCACATTTGAAGTTCTGAGGTTGAGGCTGGTCCTGCAGTGAAAGAAAGTAGCTCATTAAAAGCAGCAAAGGCCCAGGACTCATGACCAACTGTCAGAAGCCTCCGCCAGCATGCATAGCAAGACTCTCATCCTGGCAGGAATGATCACAGCAATTCTCTTTCCTATACTGAGCACTAAGAACATTTCAGACACCAGGCTAACAGAAGCAAGCCTGAAATTACAGCTTTGCCACAGACTGGCTGTGCAATCTTAGGGACTTCACCTCTCTGCGCCTCAGTTTCCTCACTGGGAGAGGGGAGGTCTTCTGCCAGGACTAAATGGGGGGGTCCCTATGAAGTAGTTGGAACCATGTGTGATAGGTAGCCAGTGCCCTGTGTGGACACCCACTGCCTCTATCTCACTTAATCCTCCTAGCACCCCCACTGCAGGCTGAGGCGGCCGCGTCTCTTGGCTCAGCCGCAAAGCTAGGGAGGGGTAACAGGATTCGCCCTGGGCCCGTGCAATCCACGCCTGTGTTACACTGAGAAGGGGAGGCTTGGGTGTGAGCTCACACTGCACAACAAAAGCGTCTCTGTCTCCCTGCACCCCACAGCCCTGCCTTAAGGGGACTCAGACTCTCCCCAGAGGCAGAAGGAGTTTGTGGCTGCTCAACAGGAAGGTTCAGCCTCCATCTGGACAGACGCAGCCTCCCAAGAAGAAGACTTTCCTGGCTGGATATCGTGAGGTCCATGCCCAACCCGTTCCTCCCCACACCACCCAAACGCCTAGACACTGCAAACTGTCCACATCACTTTCCCCACTGAGAAGCCCAGTTCTCCTCCCCAGAAGTCCCTGCTCTCCCATGGCTGTTCTTCTCACCAGACCTGGCTGGCCATCCCTGGACCATCCTGGGTGGCCTGCTACCACCACCTGTGAGTGTCTGGACTTCCTAAACACCGATTGTCAAAAGGAAAACTCACCCTGACCTAAGTGTGTGCTGAGGGTCCAAAGTAGGAACTCTTTAATCTTGAAAGGGAGGTTACAGTAATCCTTATTTCTGCAGAATTAGGTCAAGGTTAAACAGAGAAACTTCCCGGACCTTCCTCAGTCCTGTACCAGAGGCACCCAATGGACAGCAGTCTTTTGTCATGAATCTTATAAAGTAGAGGCTGTTGTCCCCACGTTCAGATGGGAAGCCCAGGGCTCAGAGAAGTCATCTGGCTGACATCACACAGTCAGTCAGTGATCACAACAGAATCTAAATGGTATTGCTGAACTCTAGACACAGTGCTTACCGTTCAAGACAGTGGGCACCTGGACCTGCACTGACTCCTGGCTCCACTCTGTGTAGCATTGAGCTAGCACATCCACCTCTCTGAACCCTAGTTTCTCGTCTCTAAAACAGGAGAATGAGGACCCTGATATCATGGACCTTCAGGAAGGCCACAATGCGTGGATAAAGGACCAAGAGCAACTTATTGTCACCAGCACTGTGGTGAGCCCTGAGGCACTTCCTGGCACAGCAGGTTCTCTAGGTTCTCTTCCTGCCTTTGGCCCACAGTGGTCTCAGCAGACAAGCTATGGTCACCTCTGCAGCCTCTTGAATTTAGCCAACCCTCACAGCCACACAAGAGACCTCGACCCCAAGCCTGGTGGCCTTGCGTGAAGCAGGACCGGCAGCCTCCGTACAGAAGACACTCTCTGAGGAGCAGAAGCCCATGGCCACAGACTCTCTTACTTGTCCAGCTTGGCGTCAATCATGAGCTTGTCCCCTTCCACGGAAAATGAGGCCAAGAGGTCTGTGTCCTGGAGGGAGAGGAGGAGAATACGCATCATTGTGCTCATGCAGGCTGTTGCAGGCCGGGAGCTCACAGTGTTCGGTGCCCACTGGTGCCCCATTCACCTGAGCATGGCAGGCCACTCCTTGGCCAAGAGTACCCCGAAAGCACGAGACTGCCAAGAGTACCCCAAAAGCTGTGGCTTGCATTCAGGAGTCAGCAAGCACCCAGTGCTGTTTCCATTTATGTCTCTGTACTGGCTGAGTGAACATTTCTCAGAGACATGCCCAAGACTTACACTGTGGGTGTTGACAGATAACCCCAAGATCCCTTCAGGAGGGGACTTGCAGCCTATTGAACTTGCTGGGAATGAGTCACTGAAGATGCAATTGGGCAACACCCCTGCCAATCATAATTGTCCTACCCCATAAGAGAGGCATAAAATGTCCTGAGTCCCTCCCCCTGCAAAAGTTGTCATAGGAAAATTTTTATTGCCCCCCCCCCTTAGACTTCCCCTAATAAATAAAATAAAACAGCCTTCTGAAAATTAAAGTCTGCCTCCAACAAACTAAGGGGGCAGTGTTGGTAAGACAGTAGTGGAGAAGACCTAGGAATCCGGTGACAGAGGCAGGGGTCTAAGCTGGCACAGGAAGCCATCCTGAGGAAACGGTGTTTGTGCTGAGGACTGAAGGGTGTGTAGGGTTTGAGCAGATGAAAAGGGGTGAGAGAGCCATCCAGGCTGTAGGAGGGGGGGCACCTGCAAAGGTCCTGAGGCAGGAGAGAGGGAAGTATTATACAACAGAAGACTGGACAGCGAGGAAGTGAGGGGATTCGGAGGCTGAGGTGGAATGATCTGGGCCAGACCGGGCCAGGCTGCGGGCCCAGGAAGCCAGGTCTACAGTCTCAGTGGTGTGCCACTATGGCAGAGGGCTTAGCCGGCTCACAAGGCAGGTAGAGCACTCGCTCCCATTTCCAGATAAATGGCGTCCAGATAGAATGTCCCCTCGCTCCCTGCCCACTCCTTCCTCAGTGGTTTGTCATGCTTCAGCCAAGGCAACCACCTTTCAGCCTAGAATTAGCTCATTGGTCCCCAACCCTGGGAGCAACAGGCACTGTGAAGACACAGCAGATGGGACCAGAGCCCTGAGTGTCTGTCTGAAGCCTCCCTCGGGAGGGAGTGGCCTTAGCACACATTCCTTTGCAAAATGGTCACTCAGCAGCTACTGTGTGTTGAGCCTGTGCCAGCCTCTGGGGGATTTGACAGTGAGTGGGATCCATCCCCGCCCAGCAATAAACTCGCAAATTTATTTTGTAACATCAGGTTAAGGTGAGAGACACAGTATGGGAGGGTTGTATTTCAGATGAGTGATATGAGAAGAGAGAGGCTGTGCTTAAGATGAGGAGTGTGGGAGGCTCCTCTGAGAAGGTGGTATTTGGACAGAAACCTACAGTAAGCAAGTGAGCCATGCAGACATCAAGGAATAGCCCAAGCTATAACCAAGGCCACATGGTTAGACTATGCCCGACTTTTCTGAAGAGCATTGAGAAGCTGAAACATGACCAAGAGGAGATCTTGCAGTACTTTGGGGTGGGGGGCAGTCATTTTTAGGAGATTGCTTTTCTCCAGAGGGTTAAGGAAAGCAGGGGAGAAGGATGGTTTTCATTTGTAGAAGACTCCTTGAGAAGTCTTCTGTAGAATGGCAAGGTGACAGGGGTTCACAAGATTTATCATACTTCAAAATAGATGGAGAAGAGAATGTTCAGCTTTTCAAGTGCAAAGAGGAGGTGAGTGTGTGAGCAAGATGATAGGTGTGTGAGGTAGGTAATGGGTGTGTGGGATGATGGGTCTGTGTGGTAATGGATGTGTGAACTGATGGGTGTGTGAGCTGATGAGTGTGTGGGGTGATGGATGTGTGTAGTGATGGGTGTGTAGAGTGATGCATGTGTGAGCTGATGGGTATCTGAGCTGATGGATTATGAGATGATGGGTTGTGAGGTGATAGGTGTGTGAGATGATGTATGTGTGTTTGATGATGGGTGTGAGGAGATGGGTGTGTGAGCTGATGGGTATGTGAGGTGGTGGGTGTGTAAGATGATGTGTGTGTGTGAGCTGATGGGTGTGTGAGATGATGTGTGTGTGTGAGCTGATGGGTATATGAGATGATGATGGTGGGGTGTGTGTGTGTGTGTGTGTGTGGTGAGTGTATGAGCTTATGCCTATGTGAATGGATGAGTGTGCTGATGACCCTGGTTTTGTTACTGCACACAATATATGAGCATTGAAACATCTTATGTCCTAGGAATTTACCCAGTGATCAGGTAACAATTAAAATAAAGAGGACTCTCTGCTGTGAAATAATTGTGGAGATAGCTATTTTATTCCTTCCTAGGCACCAGGGACAAGGGAATGGGTACCATGTGCTGTTTCTCTCTTCCTTGGCACCATGTAGAAGGTGTAATACACAGTAGGGCCCAGAGCACATTGCTTACGTGGTCTGTCTGAACACTGACAGCTACACTTTTGTGGTTTCCCCAAAGCTGCTCTAAGCACCTTACTAAGATCCAGCTGCCACTCCTCAAGGAGAGGAAAAAGGTCAGGTTCAGAGACAGGGAGCCTCTAACCCAAAGTCACACAGCCAGAGTGGTAATGGCTGGATGGGAGCCAGCTCCCCTAGCCCCAAAGCTGGACAGCTCATTGGTGGAGACTGTGGGGGTATGAAGAGGATGGAGCTGCCGAGACTTTGGGGGTCTGTCTTTAGGCCCAGCTGTTGGAGCTTCACCCTCAGACACATACCACATCGATGAGGCAGATGGTGGTCTCTACATCATTTGGCTGGGAGACCACAACCTCAGAGGTGGCAAACACCTTCACCAGCGCCTTGTCCTTCTGTAGTGTCACAGATGGGGGATTGGGCACCTGGATCCTGATGGTGAGTGGGCGGGATTCGGGGTACTGCTGGAACACCTGTGGGCAGCATCAGATGGGTGGGCAGGGTCACCAGTAGTAGACTTTTGTCAGCCAACCTCCAAACAGAGTGGAACACATACATCCATCAGCTCATACACCCATCAGCTCACACATCCATCAACTCACACACCCATCACCCCACACACCAATCACACCACACACCCATCACCCCACACACCCATCAACTCACACATCCATCACTACACACATCCATCAGCTCATACACCCATCAGCTCACACATCCATCACCCCACACACCCATCACTACACACACATCCATCAGCTTACACATCCATCATCCCACATACCCATCGCCCCACACACCTATCACCCCACACACCCACCGGCTCACACTCCAGGAAAAAGCATGGACCCACTGTGGAGGCTGCCTGCCCTCTCCGATCCCCTCACATAGGACCACCGTACTAACTATATATGACAAGACAGAGCCTCAAGCTCAATGCCAGACACATGGAGATGCTCGGGAAATGGCTCAGATCCAAGTGGGGTCTCCTGAAGCCCTGAGCCAGGGGCTAAGCGACAGTCAAAATTTTGTTAATTCACTCACTCAAACTCTGGGGCACTTTTTTTTTTCTGGACCAAGGCCAATGACTGCTGTTACAGCACACAGTCTGTGGCCAACGAGGGGGCACAGGGCCCTTTGTACCCTTCCTGGGATATGAAGGTAGCCCAAGCCATCTCAAGGTAGAATTCAGCTGCAAGGACTGGCTGGGTCCCCTGAGAAGCCCACTGTGAGCACTACAGCCTGTTTCTGTGCTCAGATCCCCAAAGCTAACTTGCTGAAAAGACTGGTTTATCACAGTTACTAAATACCAAGCTAATTCCAGAGAAAACTCTTTCCTAAATATGGAAAGCAGGCACCAGACACTGCACAATCTTGGTCACTTTCAAAGGGAGTGGGGAGCAACTGTTTCTCAAGCAGAATTTGCCCACGGGTGGGATGAGGGAGATTAGGCCTGAGAAGACGGGTCTTGGTCTTGACTGGGCTGATAGTCTTCTGTAGGAACTCTTGGTCCATGAACAAACTTAGTGAATTCAGCCATTTAATTCACCCTGCCAGCTCTCCCTCAAGGGCATGAGCATCAACTAGTCAGGCATTTGACCAACTGGCTTTTCACGGAGATTTTCAGGATCATTACCCCAAAATAGGCAGTGTCTCTGAGAGATTAGCAACACCTCCTTCAGAGAGGCCCCAAGGCAGTTGGAACTGTGTCCCTAGATAAGCAGGGCCCCAGGAGGCCACCAGAGCCTGGGTCAAGCTGCTCTCTGTGGCTCCAGCCACTTGCCACTTTGTCTAACCTCAACTCTGTGACCTTCTTGAGCCATTTAAAGCTCTGTGTCCTTGAAGATGGGCTGATTTCTCTGTGCCTGTTAACTGAGAACAGGAGTCTGTCTCCCAGTGAGAGAAGGGATTCCAGAACAATCTCATGAGCTGTCCAGGGGCAATGAGCACAGGAAGTGTTCCAGTATCAGAAGTCCCTGGCAGAGCTGCAGAAGCTTAGGACTAAGGGTGCTTCTGCTATTCAAATGCCAACCACACGAGGGCAGTAGCGATCACTTGCTGAGTTTTGTTCCCAATCTCTCCTCACTCTGATCTAGAAGGGGCGTATGGAAAGAGAAGGGAAAGGTACAGAGGGTTATAAATGAGTATCCTCCACCTGGTGGATTCCTATCCATCGGATTCTTTAATGCCAGGGAATAGGCCAAGAACTAGAGTTGGGAATTGAAAGGCATTTGTTCAGGTTTTACATGGTCACTTGAAAGGGAATCTGTAAGTATCAGCAAGAACAGCTATTAACATCTGCCAAACGCCCACTCTGGGCCTTCATTTCCAGATGAGAAAACAAGCTGGACAGGTGGTGTCATTGACAGGGGTAATACGGCTGGGACATGCTGAGTCATGCCCTGCTCTGAACATCTGTCAACTCCCTTTTCAGCTGCCACAAGAATGTGTGTGCCCACACCGGATGTCCCTCTGGCCAACCTGGACAAGCCTCTTTCTACAAATGAGGAGACTCAGAAATGCTAAGACTGTGTCCAAGGTCACACAGAGGGGAGATCACTTGCCTGGAATATGCAAAGCCCTGAGTTCAAACTCCAATACTATACCCAGCCAAGGAGTAGCCCAGCCAGGAAGAGACTGTGCAGGCTGGTCCAGCACCAGGGCTCAGGATCTGTCATCCTCACCCTCTATGTGTTATCTCATAAGTGTCTGACCTCCATACCTATCCTGAACTCCAGGGAACCAGGTTAGAACCCTGCCCAAATGCAGAGGCAAGGTTGTTCCCTGTTTCATGGTTATCACTGTCTGCAGAGAGCCCTGACCATGACTTCTGTTGTCTCTTAACCAAAAGGGCACCACTTAAAACTGCAGAGCACTAACTATATACTCCAGTGACATGGAAGCATTCCCTCTAAAGACATAAAAGAAGCTAGAGACAAAGACACCTTGGGATCACTTACTTACCTTGGGTATCAAGGCCCCCAGTGTGGATGTGGTGAGTGGAGGGAGCTCTTCAAACTGCAAAGCAAGGACAGGGTCATGTGAGTCCTGAGGTGATGGGGACAGGCAGGTACTATAACACAGTTCTTAGATTCCAGTGCACCGTAAAACAGACAGATCCTCTAGAAAAGTGCACAATCTGAGAGTACACTCCAGAGTGGCCATTGTGTAGCCCACATTGCAGTTGTGTGGCTAAATGGATGGGAGCAGCCACTTAGGCTTTCTGTCTACAAATATGGCTTGATATAGTCAAGGCAAGCCCAAATCTATTGTCGCCAGTGGAATTCTTTAGAAAATCTTTGCCAAGTCCATGTGCGTCACCTAGTGTCTGCTTGACCTCACTCTGCTATTCCCTTCATGTCTCTTATTCACTTCCTAAAATGTCAGATGCTAAACAATGAAAATCAGTGCCTCCTGTGAGAGGGGGGGAGGAAAAGAGGGAGAGAGGGAGAGAGGGAGAGAGACCACTGAACCGATGCAGCAGATAAAACAGTCATTACCTTTTACATAGGTGCACCGTCAGGGCACATTAGTCACATGTTCAAACGGGACCCTTAAACACTTAAAACTAAAAGAGTGCTACCTGCACTGGACCTAAATGGACACTTTCTTCTCAGCAGAATTGCATATTTCCAAGATTTGGGGGGAAAAATGTTTGCAAGTAATCCATTCTTAGGAAAAGCAACAAAATTTATGGATCATAATGACATGTCTCAAAACCTCAAATTTTCCAACATATTGGAGGATGGATAGATAGACTGACAGAATGGATAGGTATCTGGGTGGATGATGGATGGATAGATTGAAAGACAGATAATGAATGAATGGGTTCATAGATGGGTGGGTGGGTGGATGGATGAGCGGATAGATAGAGAGATAATGGATGGGCACCTGGATGGATAATAGATGAATGAGTGGATTGGCTGGTGGATAGATGACTGAATGAGTGTGTGAATGGTTGGATGGGAAGTGCATGGACAAATGGTGAATGGAGAATCAGATAGACAGATGAGTGGGTGGGTGAGTGGATGGGTAGGTCATGAGAAAGGCATCTGGATGTATAGAAATGAATCGCATGTGGCAAATATGATCTGGTAAACAGGGTGAGGCACATATGATTGAGACTGCACTATTCTACAGCTGTTCTGAAGGTGAGAAATCTCTGAAAGGAGTTGGGGAGAGTGGCTCCGAGCACTGCTCTGGGGTGTTAATGTTTTGTTTGCATGTCTCTTTTGATTACTGGTGTATGCATGTTGACAACTGAGAGGATTCTAAGTATTTATATTAGTGTCACAGGTGAATATGCTATGCCTTACATAAAGTACTGAAATGAATCACACCATAACGAGAGCAACTGCCTCCTCCTGGGACCAAAAGCAGCTTACTGCCATGCCTGTGAGGCATGTGAGAGGCTCTGATGGACAGATGATGGATGGATGGATGGATGGATGGATGGATGGATGGATGGATGGAT
>CABHPH010134326.1:17956-46673 GCA_902168325.1 Peromyscus nudipes | reverse complement strand
CACCACACCCTATCACTTCCTCTTTCCTCCTCTCAAGTGCTGGGATTAAAGGTGTATGCGACCACTGCCTGGCTTCTAATGGCTAGTTCAGTACTCTGATCTCCTGGCAAACTTTATTTGTTAGAGCACAAACAAAATATCACAAAACAATGTTTTTCATAGAATTATGAAAAGAGGTTGTAAATGTAAACTTTTGTATACCATCTGACCATTCCCCAACTGAAGAAATGTGGTTTTAAAGTTGAGCTGACTTCTGACTCAACATTTCCATTCCCAATTACGCAAGTGAAATGGCAACAATCTGTCCATGAATGTGTATCACTATTACACATGCAAGCATGAGCAGCTCAACCATGAATTTGCAAAAACCCATCAATGAACAAGTGAACTATGGTATACCCTAATAGATACCATTCAAAAATAGAAAGCAATGTATTGACATGTGCTAAAATACGGGTAAATCTTGGAAGTATCCAATCACAAAAAACCCACATATTATGGTTTAAACTATGCAAACATGGGACTCTATAGAGATATGAAGCAGATGAATGGTTACTGAGCACAGGGTTTTAGGGAGTGATTGCTTAGGCATGTGGAAGTCCATTTCAAGGAGCTGAACAGGTCCTAAAAAATGACGATAGTGTTGGCTGCCAATATCTGTAATTATACTAAAAATCATTGAGTTTAAATTGGTAGATTGTGCCTGAAGATATGGTTTAGTGAGTAAAGTCATTTACTGCTGAGCCCAATGACGAGTTTGATCTCTGGGACCCACGTGTTGGTGGGAGAGACCCTATTTCTGCAGGTTGTCCTCTGATCTTTACACACATACACCACACATGTGTGCCCCCCACGTACTAAGTAAATATAATAAAAAATTGAAAATAAATGAATGGATGAATATTATAGTATGCAAATTACACTCAGTAAAACCACCTTTAAAATAATAAGTAAAATTGTTTATTGATATAGTCACAGTGAAGTTTGATTTGTCTCTTTCTCTGTCTCTGCAACAGAGGATTGTGATTGGAGCTTAATAAGTTGGGGTGCTTCATTTGTGCTACCATACACCCCTCCAATCTCACCTGCTTAAAACAATAAAGACTATGTTTTGCATACAAGCATACCACTAGCTTGTTCTCCTGGAACCTCCATTCCAGGATGCCCAAATGAAGCTTATGAATCAAATGAAATGAAACTAAATAAACATCCCACAGAGGCAAAAAGAATTCTGAAGAGTCTCTCTGGAATTAGTTCTTTTTCGTCTGCTCTAGCTGGGACATGAAGTCATCACATAGTCTTTATCAACTGCAGAAGAGCAGGAAATCCCACTGAATTTTGCTCAAAAGGGGAAGAGCTGGAAATATTTGCTGATTTATTTCAGCAGCCATGACTGCCATTCAGTAGTGTGCTGGGAACTTTCTTATCTCCTTCATGAGTATCTCTATTTACTAGAATTATCATCAACATATTATAGGAGAGAGATCTGAGCCTTGGAGTAAAGCATTTTCCTAAAGTTTAAATAAATACCTACCAATTGGGGTTTTAATGCAGGCATGGACACAGACCCCTACATTATTGATTTCTATATAATTATTACCACCTTACAAATTATAAACAACCTTCCCTTTTGTCTGAACCAAATCTCCCATAAACTCCCAACAGGTGCAGGGTAGCTATAACAGCCTCTTAGTACTTTGCAACAGGCCAGTGTTCTGGTCTGCAGGTTCTGTTTCTTGTCTTTCTAGTACATTGGTGATTTTCTTAGTAGCTCTGGCAAAGCCTGTAGTTCTCACTGTCACACCCACCCTGCTGAGGTATCTGGTTGCTTCACACAGAGCATCCTGGCTTCATCCCTTCTGTGTCCACTCAGTGTGATTCATTTCCTAGCTGGCGAATCAAAGTTGATAAAAGTACCATGAGCCACTCAAGAATCCCTGTCCCTGTTCAGACATAAAGGAAGTGAATAAAAAAGGCTCCTCTTCTGTTTCTGTGGTTATGGAAGCCTACTTCTATGTCACAGTAAGAGCTGCTGTTTTGATAACACTGTCATCACAGGAAACATTGAGGAAAACAGATCCTGGCTGGGAAAACATAGGAATACATAATTCATAGGGAGGCATCATATCTGTAGGAGTTAAGAACAGTGAATTAGACTACTAACAAGAAGTGAGTCTAAGAAAACCAGTGCTTAGTGTGGGTGTTATTCAGATGTGCTCTTTGTTGAATTAGTGCCAGCTGTTCAGCCTCAAGGCCTAGTATAGTGTTTGGCACACAGAAGATACTTAATGGTACTTCTTTAGTGTTTTTACAAATGAGCAAATAGTAGGGACTAGCTGGGAGCATGCTAATGTCACCAGGAGTAGAATGAACCTGACATGGATTGAAATGAAAATAAAACATAATGCTGAAGCCTATCCATGTGGACACTTCCCAAGAGTCCTCCTCAGTGGATGTCTGAAACTCTGGGTATAACAGGGCTATACATATAGTACATGTCCTTTACCATAGGCCTTTGAGATTTCAGAGTATGATGTTTTGCTCTTGTTAAGTCAAGGACTTTTTTTTTTCCTAGAACTCACTTGGTAGCCCAGGCTGGCCTCGAACTCACAGAGATCTGCCTGCCTCTGCCTCCCGAGTGCTGGGATTAAAGGCGTGCGCCACCGCCAGGCAAGTCAAGGACTTATATCACTTTACTTGAACTTTGGCTTCTTTCCTGATGACTTCTTTTGAGCCTGGATGACTTACTGTGATCACTACTCTTAGGCTTTTGGGCCATGATAAAGAAGAGTAAGGATTACCTGACCACCAGAACAGTGTGCTAAATTTTGACAAGAAATCTAAAAACCAAGTTGGCTATGGAGAAGTTCACGGGAGAGTACTATATACAGTGGGGATACACTGAACAAAGGGGCAGAGCAGGATGGTGAAAGATTTTGACACACTACTCAGAAGAGTGCACAATTTACAACATATCAACTACTTACTTCTTGAATTTGCCATTGAATATTTCTGGACCATAGGTAGATGGAAAAGCCTAAAGCCAACCTGCAGTGAAGCAGAGTCTGCTGTAGAACTTCCTGTTAGTTTGTTCCTTCTGAAAACACGATGTCAGTCACTCAAATGGATAGCAGATATCTGATTATCAAACAAGGCATCTGCATGGCATTATTGCCCCTCATTTGTATGATGAGAGTGGGGTGGGAGCAAAGAAGTGGAGGATTTCCCCAAATGGCATGCAAAAGAGAATTATCTTTTTCAAGTAGGTCTCCTCAGTCTCCCCCTTAACAGTAGGAACTAGTCTAATGTGATAAAAAGCTCTCTCTGGGGTGGCATCTTGAAAGGAAACAAGCTTTATAATGCTGTGACCTTTCAGAAGTGGGATCTCAGCAGGGACCCTCAGCCTTGGCGAACACCCTCTAGCACTGTGATGAAATCTTTGAAGAGACCCAACTTTGAAGCGTGGTTCCTGAGAGCATGCATACACAATTAAGGAGGAACCACCCAAGTCTGATTTCCAAAACCCAGCTGAACTTTCACCTAGATCTCTCCTTTGATAGAAGCTGCCCACACTCCTCTGGAGACTTCTCAGAGGCAGTAAGGAGCCACTGGAGAAGCATAACTTTTATCGGGCTGCCTGAATGGGAGTGCTGCCAACAGAAAAAAAAAATAATGAGCAAAGAAAGAGAATTCTGATTGTCCTGCCAGGAGGCTTGAAGCTTCTGTGGCTTGAGGCCAGGAGATGGAAGGGAAATTAAATGACAAAAATAAATAAAAAACATCTTTACCTCCCATCTTGTCTGAAGGAGCGTAAAGTCACTTGCTTGTATTGTCCCAGGGCTTTCTCTGTGTTAACACTGAGAGTTGATTTTTAGCTCATTACTGTAATTTTCTTTCAAATACTTTATTATAGTCAGACTTTAATCCAATCTCTCTCTCTCTCTCTCTCTCTCTCTCTCTCTCTCTCCCAACAATAAAGCAAGCATTCTGTATGGGTAGTATCTGTGTTTTTCAGTTATCTTGGAGGCATATCCCTTGACAAAGATGAAAAAGGATGACTTCAAAAGATTTTAGAATTCAGGGGATGTCACCTTTCATATAGGGAAGGAGGAGAAGTTCAGAGATGCCCTGTGTGGGGCTGTTCAGGAGAATTATAAGTAACACAACTGCCGGTGCCTAGTGCATGGGAAATAATAACGGTTTTATGACGACTGTGGACTTCTTTCAAGTCTTATAATATGCTAGGCACTGGGCCGCAGGCTTCATGCACACCATCTCAATTAATTTGGGTACAGGCAGAGAAGTCTGCTTCCTGAAAACATCGCATTCCTTCAAAATGGCTTCTCATGCCGCATGCAATTCGGAAGTTACATTATGGCTTTCAGATGTTAGTTATTAGTGTGGTGCTCATGTTGCCAGGGAATATTTTAGTGCACCCACCATGCGTTTTTCATTCCCAGTTACTTCCTGTTATCCTCTGGTGTTTTCTGTGCAAGTAAGCCTGGGGAGTGTCTATTACTTCATAGAAAGGCTGGTGCAGTGGGGAAGCAGAGAACGGGACACTAGAGTCCAAAGCCTTGCAGAGCTGGTGACACAGTCAACATATGTGGGGGAACAGTGATGATAGGTTGTATCCTTTCTACTCTAGACAAGCAGTGTCTTTCCACCTGACCCACAGAACTGGCCTTGCCCTTGATCTCCAAGGATGGAGCAACGGAAACCTCAGGTGAGTTTTGAAGGATGCAACACTTTAGAAGTACTATGTGTGCCCTATCCCTGCTCTACTCTGAAGAGTACCACATTGTCTTAGGGCTTTGAATGATCTCACAGTTTCTTTTGGGAGTTGGGAGTGGAGTTAGCCACAGGAGTCATTGAAAGGGATAGGTACTAGGCATCATCAGGAACCTGCTTCAAGTTTTACCTGGATCAAGAAGGTGAAAGTTTATCTCATTTATGAGTGCCATGACAGTAGTGAATTGACCAGAGTCTGTGGCAAAAGGAAGGGCAGTCATGAAATAAGACCTCTGTATTTGTTACTTCCTATTGCTCTGATAAAACATCATGACCAGCCAGGCAATGGTGGTGCATGCCTTTAATCCCAGCACTTGGGAGGCAGAGGCAGGTGGATCTCTGTGAGTTAGAGGCCAGCCTGGTCTACAGAGCTAGTTCCAGGACAATAAGGGCTATTACACAGAGAAACCCTGTCTCAAAAAATCGAAACAGAACAAAACAAACAAACAAATAACCCCAACACCATGACCAAGGCAACTTATAAAAGTAAGAGTTTATTTGGACTCATGGTTCCAGAGGGTAAGAGTCCATGATGACAGAATGAAGGTATAGTGAGAAGACCAGGAAGCTGGGAGCTCATGTGTTGAAAAGCAACCAAGAAGCAGAGAGAGAGAGAGAGAGAGAGAGAGAGAGAGAGAGAGAGAGAGAGAAGCACTTGGAATGGTATGAGGTTTGCAAACCTAAGGTCCACAACCAATGACATATTTCTAGCAGCAAGGCCACACTTCCTCAACCTCCCAAAAAGTGTCACCAATTGGAGATAAAATATTCAAATGCCTGAAACTATGGAGGACATCTCATTCAAACCAACACACTCATGTGGATGCGTTAGCCCAAATCAGCACATGTATGTGACCATGTCCTGACTTCATTCGTTGGCATGTCATGTTTCCCACCCTCAAATAAAGGAACAAGTCAGGGGATTGGGGCTTAGATGGTAAGATGATTGAAATGACCTCAATTAATTAAACTTAATTCAGCTTCCCATAAGAGACTTTGAAAGGGTCACTGAGCTGAACCATGTAGACATAAGAGGAGTTTCCTTCCCATCACCCAAGTTGGTAACTTTAGATCCACCCTGGAAGTTGTTTCTGGTTTCCCACTCTGTGTCAGTGCTCGGGGATGCTGTGTAAAAAAGGTTTTAAGAAAATATCCATCAACTCCTTAGGGACTTTGGGCTAGATGTTATTTTTCTAAGTTTATGTTCTCTCACATATTGAATGAGAGAATTGGGCTTAACAAAATTCTATGGGGTCATGTTGAGACCTGTATAGAAGAGCAGAGGGAGGCAAAATAGAGTCCTCTTCCCTCAATTTTCTCAACCTCAACCTTCATATTTGATAGTTCAACTTTAGTCTGTTTTGATTGTTGTTTTCTTTAGTTATTGGATCTATAGCAGCAGTCATATATTTTCTCATTCCTGTCATATTTTTACCATATAGTCTGAGTTAGTATATGCCTGTGTATACTCTAGAGGTTCACACATTGAAGGTTTGGTGCACATTGCAGGAGATGGTGGAGTCTTTAACTAGTGAGAAGTCTTTATGCCATTGGGAGACGCATGCTTAAAGGGGATTATGAGACCCTGGCCTCCACTTTGTTCTCCTGTTTCCTGGCCATAGGAGGGACATTTATTTTCATTGTATACTCTCCCTCTGATATCCAACAACTCCCAGAGACCTCATGGAATGAACTCATGCAAGCATGGATCAGAACCTCTAAAACCCCAAGCCAATTTAAATTCTGACTCTATAAGATGATTATCTCAAGTGTCTGTCGTGGTGACTGAAAGGTGATGAAAAAGACCATCTCTGACCTGTTGTGACTTCACTTTTCTCTTTATCAGTAATTCTCTGTCCCAATATCTCTATATATCCTTAGCTATCAGGACTGGTTCCATTTCCATATACGGAACTTAAAAACCATTTAATTAGTTAATTGTCTTCTAAGGTTCTCTCTACCTTCTGTAAACTAGGAATGTATTATTGGTTAGATTGTGCCCATTCCAGGAAGACAAAAAGATCCAGAAAGGCAAAAAGATCTGCTGAAATCCAAGTCTTCAATAATTTAGGGTGTGACCTTATATGGAGTTAGGTCTGCTGCAACAATAATTGCTTCAGATGAGGCCATAGGGGAGTAGGTTGGTTCCTACTACAGTGCAACCGCTGCCTTTATGAAAATCTAGACATAGAAAGACAGAGGTACACAGCCTAGTCCTCTCATGACCAAAGCAGAGATTGTAATAATGAGCTGTCAGGCAAGGAATATCAAGCAATGTCACTATTCCTCCCAAAGCTAAGAGAAGGTAAGATAAATTCTCTTACAGGCTGCAGGCAGTATGGCTTCGATGATAGCTGGAGTTCAGATTTCCAGCCTCCAATTTTGTGAAATGGTACCGTTTTGTTGCTTAAGCCAACCAATATGTGGCACTTTGTTATGGAAACTGTAGGAAACTATTGCAGAAGAGAAACAGGAAATAGGAAGTGGAGCTACAGTAATTCTGTCACCTGTTCCTGGGTGAACAGCAAGTGTTGTAACATGCACTTTATTCACTTTTATTTGATTTATTTTTTTGCTTTCCCTGTATTTATTTGATCTCTCTTTTCTTTTTTTTTTTTTTTTTACATTTTTTTATAGCACATAATGTACTATAAGATGGGTTGCCAGAAGATTGAAGTCATTTCAGTATTGGGTGTGCGTGTGTGTTTTTAAATTTTCTTTTTAACACAAGACAATTCCAATAGAAAGTAACATATATAAGTATGTGCATTTCCACACACAACCAAAGATTGTCATTCTCAAGGCATATTTTGCAGCTGGGCCCTGGAGCAGGGCTCAGAATTTGATCAGCTCTTGCTAACTTAGCTACTCTTTCTGGAGGGTTTCTGTTTGGCAATATCACACATTTGATAGCTGCCCTGTAGAGATACAACAAGCATAAATTCTAGGCTGGAAGGTTCTACTCTGGAAAGCCCAAGTACCAGAGGCAGAAAAATAGAGGCAAGAGAACAAAAGCACCTTTGTTCTGAGACAGTGCCAAGCTTATTCTCTCATATGGATTATTTATATGACAAGGCAGATGGAGGCCCCATTTTTAGGATCTGCATAACTCTACTTTAGGCTTGCTAAGTGCATGCTTATCTCAGCCCAGCACTCAAGTGGGCTTTGATGCTTTACTTAGATTTATTTATTCATCATCACAGCTACACCTCCCCACCTGCAATCAGAAAATATTTACGGAACACCTGCAATGTGGGAGACTCAGTCTGCCAAAGATACAGCAGTAAATAAAACGGAAAAATCCCCACCTTCATAGATTACGTATTGATGGGGGAATGAGACAACATGTAAAACAAATGAAAATATATTTGACATTAAGGAAATGACAGCTGTGAAAAAGAAGTAATGTCAGTGGAAGGAAAGGGAAGTGCCCAAAGGAAATGCACAATCGCGTATTTAAACAAGGCAAGCAGGGAAGGCTACTGAGCACAAAACATATTGAATGAATAAGACTTGATATTTTCATAGTAGAGTTGAAATAGTAATGAACCCGGAATTGAAAAATCTGGGTTCAGTTCTTAGGGAGTGAATTCTGTCCTCAGACTTAAATGCTGAAATCCTGACCTTCAGATTCTTAGAGTGTGACTCTATTTGGACATTGCGCCTTTACAAAAATGACCTATGGAAAAAGCCCTTAATGCAGAGCTCTAGTACAATCTGACAATAAGGAGAAGAAGCAGCATGGATGTGTAAGTAGACAGTGGGAAGAGTTGACTATGAGACAAGGAGAGTGGCTCCAGGACACCATCCTGTGCACAGTACCTGTGAGACTTCCAGCCTCTAGAACCATGAAAAAGGAATATCTGGGCTTTAAGCCACCTAGCCTGTGCTGTTTGTCATGCCAGTCTGAGCAGAGAGAGACAATTCTGAACTCAGGCACTTGCAAGTTGGGTGTTCTCAAGAGTTTGTGGCCTCTTTGTCCTTGGCCAGTCTGCAGAACCAACACGACTGACCTCACAGAAGACTGGAGCACTGCTGGTGAGTCATCGACACCTGGTTGACAGGAGGGGAGAGGGTCTTGTTCCTTCAGACTTCACCAGCCCTGTCATTTACCGTTTGTGCCTGACCCCACTCTTGAACTTCGCTTTCCAAATGCAGCAGCTTTCCTGACCTCTACACTGGGAATCTGACCTTTCAAACCTAAATATGTCCCACATGGAACCCATCAACCTTTCCTCTCTAACACCATTGCATCCACATAACCTTTCCCAGATCTACCGTCCAGCACTCTGGTTTCCAGACTAAAGCAATACAGCCCACTTTTCCCTTTCGTTTCTCTTCTCGAACATGATTCTAGGATATCTGGAGATCCTAAAGGTAGTGTTTTCAAAAACAATGCCCAGACTGCAGTTGTATCTGGCTACCTCAGTCACTCAGACCCCAATCAAACAGACTCCTCTGACCTGACTTTTGCAGCACAGCCCTAGTAGGTCCCGCAGATGAGTCCATTCCTCCTTATGGCCTGCTTTATCAGCAGCCAGGGATAACATTTCTACCTGCATATAGCTTCCTCAGCCCAGAGCCTCCAACCACGCACAGCTGATGCTCTCTCCTCTTCTTTACCGTATAGCTGTCCCTTTCTTCTGCCTGCCTCTGCAGTCCTGGCAAAACCAAGGGGGAGTAGTTAATGTCCTCCTTCCTTAGAGTAAATGCATTTTTCTTTAGTCTAATTTGGATGGCTTTCACTTATTTCCACAAAATCATGTTTAAAATATTTGACAGTGACACAGATTGGCTTTATGAATCACAATAAATATTTCTTAACTTTATCTTTGCTATATAAAGTGCTTATTTGGAAGATTAGAATTTTTTTCAGGATTGAAAAGGAAAGAACATTAAGAATAGATAAGCAGGCAATTATTGGATTAGAAGGAAGCTTCTGAGTTTCTATTAGCTACTTCCTCATGGTGAGCCATCTCTGGCATTACCTATAATTTCCCTACAATTTGGATCAGGGCCTGAGTATATTAACCATTTCAGCGTTTCACTCTGGTGATATCTTCCTGTTTATAATAATCTCCATTCCGTTGCTCTCCAGTCCTTGTTTTCTACAGACACAATCTGTGAACAATGCTTCAAACATCTGACCTGTCTGTCCCCTCAGCCATTGCATTTATTTTCTCATTACTAGAAAATGGTTTTTGATGCAATTACTACTGCCTAATTCAAATTTTCCATGAAACATGTCTTATATCTGATTTTATCTCTCCACCTATGCAAAGCCTCCTGTAAGCATAAGCCCAATCACATGACTTCAGAGTTTACTATGCTAATATGCACTCCAGATCTTCCAGAGCATCTTCAAGTTAATGCTGCACTTGTGCAACCTCTGCCCATTAACACACGTCTGGAAAACGTATCCCCCCAAAAGCACTTGGCTTGTTTGTTAGGAACCCAGAGTCAATAGTCAGAAACAGTAATCAGCTCATCCTCTTGTAAAATAGCAAAATAATCATTTGTTCATCTGAGCACTTTTGTGATCTCAAATATGGATCAATCATCTATCTTCCAAGCCTTTAAAAACATGCAGCCTCTTGATTGGGTGTCAAGGGAAAGGTCTCAGGGCTCATAAATAGCTGTTGACATAACTTTCTGCATTGCATTTTCCTACTAAATAAGACTTGCTATATTTAACACACTTTAATTAATGCTGAGCCCCAGATGTCACAGTGTTCAAAGCAGTTCAATATTCCAGAACTGTTTAATAAAACTTGATCTGATGTATTTTCACTACACCCATCATATGACTGGGTCCTGCATGTTTCAGCTTTGTGTCAGTAGCTTCTCATGCGGATTGTCTGTTTCTCCCATTTTTCACCCGCATTCTTTATCCTCTGTCTTTATGACTTTCTCTTTGCTCCTTGGCAATTGGAACCTGCAGGCAGATGCTCACGTCAGGTAAATAGATACATATGTGTGTACATTTTCAATTTTGCAGTATGAGAATGGAGATTGGTCATTTGCTACAAGATAAAAATCCAATCCCATTTATACAAAATAGTAACCTCTTATCTTCAAGATACTTTTTTATTTTCAAAGTACACACATACATATTAGTTCAGTGCGGTGTAATAATTGAAGTTATAATTTGGGCTCATGGAAGAGGCAAGTCTGGAGAGTGATCCAGAATGATCTCTTTCTAATACCTTGACATGGGGGAAGTGAATTTTGTTTTTCTGTGCCTTGTAAAAACAAAGAAATAATGCATTGTGAGGTTGCTATGAGAGAAATGATATAATAGAGAATGCTTCAACTGCTGGACATGGTAGGAAATGCCTACTATCCCATTACTCTGGGAGCTCAGTCAGGAAGATCCCAAGTTCAAGGTCAGCCTGTGCTTTAAAAAAAAAGGTAGATGCTGCCTGTAACACAAATTCTAAAAGGTCTTGTAATAAAAAAATGGAGCCAGAAATTGGGGTAAATGCTGAGATCAGAGAGACAAAGGAACAAGCCACTGCCACATCTTACCTCTAGGACTCCTCAGCCTGAAAAGTCTCTAGTTCCTGTCTCCTCACACCTTATAAACCTTTCTTCACCCAGCTAGCACTTCCTGGGATTAAAGGCATGTGTGCTTCCCAAACAAAGGCTTGAGATCTCAAATGATGGGATTAAGGACGTGTGGTTCCCAAGTACTGGGATTAAAGGCATGTGCCACCACTGCCCAGCTTTGTTTCTCTCCTAGGCTGAGTCAATTTCATGTAGTCCAGGGTGGCTTTGAACTCACAGAGATCCAGACAGATCTGCCTCCTGAGTGCTAGGATTAAAGGTGTATGCCACCACTGCCTGGCTTCTATGTTTAATCTAGTGGCTTGTTCTATCCTTTGATTTTTAGGCAAGCTTTATTTGATACACAATATAACGCCACAGCTGTCTGAAACAGTGCAAAATAATACTAACAGATGGAGACCACTACAGAAAACTACAACCAATCAAAATGCAGAGTTTTGGAGTAAAGTCCACATTGTACATCTACAAAATAGTTCCATGTTTAAGACCCAGGAAACACTGCAGAAGATGGGTAAGAAAGACAGTAAGATCCAGAGGACTGGGGAGTTTGCCAGAAGACTGTGTCTCCTAATAATACCAGAAACAATATCCAATAAAATCTCACCAGCATGGCTGCCTAAACATGAACTGAAAAAGGACTACACCAACGAACATGCCAAAGTGAAAGGGGAAAAGCCCACAAGGCCTCAACCTCAGGCAAAGAACTATAGGCACCCGAGGAAAGCTGGTCTCAGGAGAGGATTTCCCCCCAGGGAAGAGTACAGCAATTGGTTGTCCAGCCCAGAAAACATGCATACAAGTAACATTATACAGACTGAGCAGGTTACATTCAAGAATATATATGTATATACATATGTGAATAAAATAACAATGACAGAAGAGGTCCTTGATTTGAAGGAGAATGATAAGGGTTATATAGGTTGATTTGGAGGGAAGAAAGAGAAAGGAAAAATATTTATCTTGAAAGTAAATAAAGGAATAAATAATAATAATAATCCATAAACACTACCATTAAAAAAATCTTAGCTCAATATTTGGTTCATACTAAGTTTTCAGATAATATCAATAGTATTTGTGAGTAAAGATATGGGATTAAATACTTTGAAGTGGTTCATAATAAGTTTTCAGATAATTTCAATAGCATTTGTGAGTAGAGATAAGGATCAAACACTTTGACATAGGAGGCATGGATGTATCATTCTTTTGGAATATGTGAGCATTCTGGCCATGTGGATACATGAGTTAGTTGACATTTTAATACCCACAACTTGACGCTAAAGAAGACCAATACTTCTTAACATAGAAATGGTTAGTAGAAGACTGGTAAAACATAAAGACATAGGGTGGGGTGTGTAATCTGAAGGTTCGCATAATTTCTTACATTATTCTAATAGATTTATGATTTCACAAACATTGACAAAAGCACTGAACAGTGAGACACTGGTGTGATTTATGAAATATCTGAAAGATGTGTATAATTATTGCTTCTATTTATCACTTGACTGGGTAAATAAATGCCCAGATAACTTGTAAAACATCAGTTTTAGTGATGTTTATTGGGATGGTTCTGGAAGACAGTAGCATTTTAATGAGTAGATTCAGTAAATATATGTACCTCATCAGTGGGTATCATCCAATACATCATTCATATTCATTCTCATGATCTAATCTCTCTCTCTCTCTCTCTCTCTCTCTTTCTCTCTCTCTCTTCCCTAACTGATCTGGATCATCCATTTTATCCTGCCCTCAGACATGGAACTCTGCCTGTAGCCCAACCATAAAAGTACATTTTAAGCTTCTGCCCTGCCATATCTGCTAACACTCCACTCATTAACACTGGCCAACTGGCCAGTCAAGTCAAAGGGTCAATCGATCATTGTAACTATGGAGTTTATTAGACAAGCAGCAAATAGAATCAAAGCAATCTATCTCTCTGTAATCTAATCTACTGCAAAGAGAATGATTGCAGCAGATCATTTAATTTCATTTTAGGGGAAAATAATTTTCCTTCAACTTTTGTAGTCTCTTAAGTATAACAAGAGGTAGAACAGTGATAAAAATTTAGTAGAAGTTTATGAACATGAATATGCTACACAGTCATAGAAGGCACCCAGGAAATGAGTAGTTCTCAAAGAGGTGGTTTGGGACTGCAGCTTATAGAATGCTATCAGCAGAGAACAGTATATTTTTCCAGAATGACATGAAGAAGCAAACTAACTTTGAGTTCTTAGCGTGGGAAGCTTGAGGAAGGTAAAGGAAAGCAGGTAAAGTATGTCAGATAAGAGACGGAAATTGTCTTCAATGACTAACTTTTCTCTTCTTGGTAGGACTGGAGACTGGGATAGTTTTGCATCTGCAAATCTGTGTCCTTCTTGTAGGGTACTGATCTTTCTGCATCTGCTTCTCTAAACTGCTACAGTGGCTGTTCAATAATGTTTCATCCTTTGTGTGGAATATGCTAGTCTCTCACACCTCTAAGACATTTTCTTTCCAAGTCCAAAAGCCATTATGGAAGAACATAAAGTCTGTCTATGGACTACCAGCCTTAATTTTGGCTGTCCAGCTAGCTAGAAAGCATTGTCTCCAGGTGGATAATAAGAAGGTTTTCTGGAATGAGATGTGGATGGCTCCATATTACAAAGAAAAGGAAACCGGGGCTCATATTACAGTGTGGAAGGATTTATGGGAATTCAAGTGAGCAAGATTCTTATGGTCTAACAGGAAAGGTTAAGGCTTTGTGCAAGTTCCTCTTATGATGAAACATGTAAATAAAAGGAGTTTATAGATATCGTGCATGTGCGAAATGCATCTTCCCTTTAAGGCTTACACAGAATGGCTCAGATATTATTGTTTTCCTAAATTCTGCCATTGGTCTACTGTCAGTTTGGAGTTAGTAACTATATAAAACCTGTCATAAAGTCTTTTTAATAGGAGCACCGAATAAACAGATTTGTGATTCTATTCCAGGAGAACATATTCCTTTGTTTTTTATTTTCTCACTTGTATTTTAGATGAGGTCATCAGATCCGTCAGACCATTTCATGAATTACAAACATAACACTCTAAGTAAATGTCCAATGAATGTTAATTATTGAATTGGAGAAGCAGAGAGGCCATGAGTGGGGTGAAGTCTAATCATGCCTTCAAGGACTTAAATGAGAAGATTCATGTGAGTTTGGAATGTGAGCAGTGCTTCCTGTATAACATGTCTTATCTACTTGGAAGGATATGACTGGACAGTGAAGTACCCACATTTGTAGAGAGTATAGTTCTATTCTTAAAGGTGCCAACATCTATTAACTACACACTCATGCAAATTAGGTAGCTACATGGCTTAAAAACCAATACCCTCAGAATAAAAGATATTTCTTCCCAAATTTTCCATTTGAAACCAAATGAATGACAAACACTGTCATAAACAGAGATGATTGACATTACATAGTCTGTGAAATTTTCCTTTTCAAAATCATGACATTTTATAACACAAAGAGATAGTGATTATATTATGTATTCCCCAAACTTAAAAAGAAAAAGAAAATACTATTGGGAAAACAAAAATAATATGCCCTACAACGAATGCAATTAGGCAGCGTTAGATTAGAAAATCCACAGAGGGTAAGCCACAGGGCTGATTGCTTGAATTTAATTTGTTGCTTTTGATCACACCCCCTCCCCAGTTTTAGTGGTTCCAGAGAGATCTGCTTGCAATAGCTTCATTTTTTAATGAACCTATTTAATTTTTACATCTTGTATAATAAAGTACAATTACTCAGTGTTATCACTAGTCTTATAGCAGCCTTGTCATTTCTAACAAGAAAGTAGCAGTACAGTACTTGACATCTAAAACCTCACCCATGAGGTAACCCCAGACCCAATGGGGAAACTTACTTAGTACTAAGTTTACAAATGATGGGGTCTGCAGAGAATGGATGTCCAGGTTGGTTTTTCAACAAATTGATACAAGATAGCATTATCTGGGAAGAGGAACCTCAGTTGAAAAAATTCTTTCATCTGATTTGCTTCTAGGCAAGTTTGTGGGGCATTTTCTTGATTGATGATTGGCATATGAGGGTCTAGTTCATTGGAGATGATGTCACCCTGGAAAGGTGTTCCTGAGTAAGACATGGGGAGCAGGCCAATGAGCAGTGTTCTTTCATAGTCTCTGCTTCAATTCCTGCCCTTTTCTCAGTGAGAATGTATGACCTGGGAGTTGTAAGATAAATTAAACCATTCCCCCCAAGTTGCTTTTGGTCACCGTGTTTTATTACAGTGATAGAAAACCTAACTAAGACAATCGGCAAACCTGGCAAGTGGAATGAGACATCTTTTTATACTTTCTCTACCTCTTGAAATACTAGCATTTTAAATAAAGTACTAAGAAATGATGAATTATTGGGAGGTATTGTTGGTTCACGGACAGTCATGAGTTATGTTAAAGGATGGGAGTTTTGTATTTCTAACTGTTGACATCTGGGTGGATCCTATGCTCCCCTTACCAATGTGTATTGACTTAGCTCCCTGTTGGACAACACACAGCTATCTCTTCATATTTTCTCAAAAACTTTGATTGCATGTACAATATCATACACAACTTATTGCTTCTACTAAAACCATAGTAGAGAAGAGGAGGCAAGTTCTCAAACTGAAGACTCTATTCTTTTATTGTCGCTTATCTGTACGTGTGTGGTGCTTGGAATTTCCTAGGAATCTACACAACCCTACAAACTGCCAAGCTACATTCCCAGGCCCAGACTCTTTTTTTTTTTCGTGAAAATCCATAGACAGATGAGAGTTTGAATTTCTCCACAATTCAAGTAATTTCTCTCCTCTCCTCTTTTGCTCTACCATTCAACTTTACTTCTTTATTTAAAGAATTAAGCTCCAAACATCTACAAAATGTAATAATCAATGACATAAATGCATTATATAGTGAACCTGAAAATCAATTGGTTGTCCAACAAGATCTTTTGGATTATTTTAATTAAATCATAGAAATTTTAGATCCTTGAGTTTTCCTTTTACTCTCACATGGTTATACCATTAAAGATCACCCATAAATACAATGTTACCCAACTTCTACAAAGCACTCTTTTTGTGAGTTCATGCCTTTAGAAAAAAAAAGGGATTATAAAAATAGTACATTTGGGTGAAAAAAGGTTCAGTCAAGTGAGGAAAAGAAATTCTAATTTCAGATGTTAATAGCCATGGTATCTCCTGGTGTCTTTGCATATCAACCATTAGATAGATGTTGACTTTTAAAAATAATTGTGATATAAATTATATGATGATCTAGCTTTGATTGTCTGTGTCATTTTATTTACAATATATGCTCAGCATGGAACTTGGAGTTGAAATTTGTGTGTGTGTGTGTGTGTGTGTGTGTGTGTGTGTGAGAGAGAGAGAGAGAGAGAGAGAGAGAGAGAGAGAGAGAGAGAGAGAGAGAGAGAAATTCAAAGAGAGAGAGAGAGAAATTCAGAGAGAGAGAGAGAAATTCAGAGAGAGAGAGAGACAGGGATAGACATGCAGAGGAAGACAAACACACACACACACACAGAGAGAGAGAGAGAGAGAGAGAGAGAGAGAGAGAGAGAGAATTTTACTATGTTTACTATTTTAAAGACCTAAAAGGTACTTTGCAAAACAAATTCTGGCTAGGGAGATAGCTGAGGATGTAAGAATGCTTGCTTTGAAAATATGAGAACTTAAATTTGAATCCCAGGCATGACTGCATGTACCTGTAATGCCAGGACTGGGAAGCAGAGGTGGACAGATCCTGGGAGCTTCCTGGGCAAACAGCATAGCCAAAATGACAAGCTTCTGGTTCAGTGAGAGACACTGTCTTAAGGCAGTTAGTTGAGGAGTGACAGAGAAAGATGACACTGGACACTTTCCTTTGTCCGCTAAAGGTTTGTACATGAGCATCGGCAACCCCCCCCCACATACATGGAAGTACTTGAGATTAATTTATTCATTTCACTCTGCAACAACTAGATACTGTGGTCCTCATCAGTGTAAAGTCATATATTCCAATGATGTATCCATGTTTTTAAAGTTCTGAATTTTTTGCCTTATAATAACTTTTAAATTACTTGTATCAGTTATTTATTTATTTATTTTGTCTTAGAAGTTTAAAATGAATGTAAATTTGGACACAGACACTGTCAGCACTGATTGGACCAAGAGGTGAGTGACTGTTCTCCCAGCTAGACAGCTCAATCTCTAGGCCCTAGGCCCCAGGCCATACTCTTTAACCCCCCCCCACTCCCATCTATCATAGCCCCAATAGCCAGCCAGCAGGCAAGGCTCCTGCTGGTAGGCCTCTCCATGACCATCCCCCATTGGACTCTGTAATCTACAAGTCCCACTCTGCCTCCCAAATCCACTCATCCCCTGCAACTTCAGCGGCTCCCTGGGACACGGACACTGCCAGCACCTGTAGATGAAATCCTAAACAGTCTTAGTAAATAAGAAACACAGAGCCAAATACAGAGTTCAAGCCAAAGAGATCAGAGCAAGAGCCACGGCTACCTTATCTGACTACCTCACCACTGTTGCTTCCCCTGAGAGAGAGACCTTCTTCCTGTGTGACTTGTCTTTTTATTGCCTTTCTGTTCTGCCTTCTCATTGGCTCTAAACCCAACCACATGGCTTCCTCATCACTGCCTGTTTATACAGACCTCCAGGTCTCTATGGTTGGTACTGGGATTAAAGGTTCGGGTCACCACACTTGGCTGTGTCCTTGACCACACAGAGACTCTGCTTGCCATGTGATCAGATTAAGGGCATGTGCCACCACCACTGGACTTCTGCTTAATGGCTCACTTATACCTCTGATCCCCAGGCAACTTTATTTATTAACATACAAAAAAATCACATTTAAGCACAAATAAAATATCACCATAAGCACCAATTATATAAAGAGCAGCTCCCTGAGACAGAGACAACATCTGCACCAATCACATGAAGAGTAACTCTTGGAGACACTGATACCATCTGCACTGATTGGAGGAAGAGATGGGTAGATGCCAGTACAAGAATACATTCTACAACAGCAAGACCTAAACGTCTCAATGTAGAAGTAGAAGAAAATGACCTTAAAAATGACTTTATGAAGATGATAGAGGCCTTTAGAGAATAAATGAAAAATTCCCTTAAAGAAATAGAGGGAAAAAAACCCAAAAAATTGGAAGAAATCAATAAATCCCTTAAAGAAAGACAAGAAAAAGCAATCAAACAGGTGAAGGAAACATTTCAAGACTTGAAAACTGAAGTAGATGCAATAAAGAAAACACAAACCAATGGAATTCTGGAAATGGAAAATCTGGGTAAACAAACCAGAACTACAGATGCAAGCATAAGCAACAGAATGCAAGAGATGGAAGAGAGAATCTCTGGCATTGAAGATATAATAGAGGAAATAGATTCATTGGTCAAAGAAAATATAAAAGCCAACAAAGCCATAACACAAAATGTCTAGGAAATCTGGGATACCATGAAAAGACCAAACCTAAGAATAAGAGGGATAGAAGAAGGAGAACACCAGCTCAAAGGCACAGATAATATATTCAAGAAAATCATAGAAGAAAACTTCTCCAACCTAAAGAAATAAATGCCTATGAAGACACAAGAAGCTTACAGAACACCAAATAGACTGGATCCCCCAAAAGGTTCCTTCACCATATAATAATCAAACCACTAAACATAGAGAGTAAAGAAAGAATATTAAGAGCTGCAAAGGAAAAAGGCCAAATAACATATAAAGGCAGACCCATCAGAATAATAACCGACTTCTCAATGGAGACTCTGAAACAGATGTTATGCAGACACTAAGGGACAAATGGATGCCAGTCCAGACTACTATACTCAGCAAAACTTTCAATCACCATAGACAGAGTAAACAAGATATTCCACAAGAAAAACAGATTTAAACAATACCTATTCACAAACCAGCCCTATAGAAAGCCCTAGAAGGAAAACTCCAATCCAAAGAAGTTAGATACACCCACAATAACACAGGCAATAGATAATACCATACCAGAAAACTCTAAAGAAGGGAAACATACACATACTACCACCAAAAAATAACAGGAATTAACAATCACTGATCATTAATATCCCTCAATGGACTCAATTTGCCTATAAGAAGACACAGGCTAACAGAATTCAATCTTCTGTTACATACAAGAAACATGCCTCAACTTCAAAGACAGACAGTACCTCAGACTAAAGGGTTGCGAAAAGACTTTCCAATCGAATGGATTTAAGAAGCAAGCTGGTGTAACTATCCTAACATCTAAGAAAATAGGCTTCAAACTAAAATTAATCAAAAGAGATGGAGAAGGACATTTCATATTCATCACCAAAAAATCCATCAAGATGAAGTGTAAATTCTGAACATTTATGACCTAAATACAAGGGCATCCACATATGTAAAAGAAATATTACTAAAGCTTAAATCACACATCAAACCATACAACACTAATAGTGGGAGACTTCAACACCCCACTCTCACCAATGGACAGGTCTGTCAGACAGAAACTTAACAGAGAAATAAGGGAACTAACAGATGTTATGACTCAAATGGGCTTAATAGACATATATAGAACATTCTACCCAAACACAAGGGAATATACCTTCTTCTCAGCACCTCATGGAACCTTCTACAAAATTTACTACATACTTGGTCGCAAAGCAAATCTCAATAGATACAAAAAATTGGAATAATATCCTGTATCTTATCAGATCACCATGGCTTAAAGTTAGAATTAGACAACAACACAAATTACAGAAAGCCTACAATCTCACAGAAACTGAATAATACTCAACTAAATCACCACTGTTTCAAGGAAGAAATAAAGAAAGAAAGTAAAGATGTTCTAGAATTCAATAAAAGTGAACGTAAAGCACACTCAAACTTATGGCACACTATGAAAACAGTACTGAGAGGGAAATTCATAGCACTAAAGGCCCACATAAAGAAGTTGGAAAAAACTCACATTAGCAACTTAACAGCACACCTGAAAGCTCTAGAAGAAAAAGAAGCAAACTCATCCAGGAGAAATAGATGCCAGGAAATAATCAAATTGAGGGCTGAAATCAATAAAATAGAAACAAAGAGAACAATACAAAGAATCAATGAAACAAAGGGTTGATTCTTTGAGAAAACTGTACAGTGTAAAAAAGAAAGCATCTTCTGTGGGGGTATTGTGTCCCCCAAAATACTGTGTATGCTAATAAACTTATCTGGGGTCAGAGAACAGGACAGCCACAATATTAAACATAGAGGTTAGGCAGTGGTAGCATACGCCTTTAATCCTAGCATTCCAGAGACAGAAATCCCTCTAGATCTCTGTGAGTTCAAGGCCACATTGGAAACGGCCAGGCACGGTGATACACACCTTTAATCCCAGAAAGCCACACCTTTAATCCCAGGGAGTGGTGGTAGAAAGCAGAAAGGTATATAAAGCGTGAGGACCAGAAACTAGAGGCTTTTGCCCTGGAGAGGCTTTTGCCCTGGAGAGGCCTTTGCCCTGGAGAGGCATTTGCCCTGGAGAGGCCTTTGCCCTGGAGAAGCCTTTGGCCTGGAGAAGCATGTGGCTGGTTAAGCTTGCAGGCTTCTAGCAGCAGTTCAGCTGAGACCCATTCTGGATGAGGGCTCGGGGCATCCAGTCTGAGGAAGCAAGACTGGCTGAGGATCTGGCGAGGTGAGATAGCTGTGGCTTATTCTGTCTCTCTGACCTTCCAGTGTTCACCCAATAACTGGCCTCAGGTTTGATCTTATTAATAAGAACTTTTAAGATTCATGCTACAATCTTCAACAAATGACGCTGGCATAACTGGATGTCAACATGTAAAAGATTGCAAATAGATCCATATCTATCACCATGCACAAAACTCAAGTCCAAGTGGATCAAAGACTTCAACATAAATCTAGTTACCTGATAGAAGAGAAAGTGGGAAATAGCCTTGAACTCATTGGCATAGGAGATCACTTCCTAAATATAACACCAGTAGCAGACCCTGAGAGCAACAATCAACAAGTGGGACCTCAATAAGACAAAATGGCAGCCTACAGAATGGGAAAAGATCTACACCAACCCCACATCTGACAGAGGGGCTGATCTCCAAAACATAAAGAACTCAAGAAACTAGACATCAAAAGACCAAATAGTCCAATTAAATAATGGGGCACAGATTAAAAAATAGAGAATTCTCAACAGAATAATCTCAATTGGCTGAAAGACATTTAAGGAATTGCTCTACCTCCTTAGTCATCAGGGAAATACAAGTCAAAACAACTCTGAGATACCATCTTAAACCTGTCAGAATGACTAAGATAAAAAACATTGAGGACAGCTTATGTTGGAGAGGATGTGCAATAAGTGGAGCATTCCTCCACTGCTGGTAGGCAGCACTTGTACAGCCACTTTGGAAATCAGTATGGCAACTTCTCAGTAAAATGGGAATCAATCTACCTCAAGACCCAGCTATACCACTCTTGGGCACATACCCAAGGAATACTCAATCACACCACAAGGACACTTGCTCAACTATGTTCATTGCAGCATTATTCATAATAGCCAGAAACTGGAAACAACCTAGATGCTCCTCAACTGAAGAATGGATAAAGAAAATGTGGTACATATACACAATGTAGTATATATAACTCAGCTGTAAAAACAACTACATCATGAAATTTGCAGACAAATGGATGGAACTAGAAAATATCAGCCTGAGTGAGGTAACCCAGACTCAGAAAGACAAACATGGTATGTACTCAACTCATAACTGGATACTAGATATAAAACAAATGATAACCAGAATACAACTCACAGCTCCAACGAAGCTAGGTAAATAGGAGGACCCTAAGAGGTTCACATGGATTTCCCTGGAGAGGGGAAATAAATGAGATCTCCTAGGTAAACTGGGGACTGGGGGGAGCAGTAAAGGGGAGGTGATGAGGGATGAGAACATGAGGGAACGAGATGGTTGAGCTGAGGGAGGGGCAGAGGGGGAGAGCAATGAAAGAGATATTTTGATAGAGGGAGATATTATGGGGTTGGGGAGAAATCTGGTACTAGGGAAATTCCCAGGAATCCACAGGATGACCCCAGATTAGACTACTAGCAATAGCGGAGAGGGTGTCTGAACTAGCCTTCCCCTATAATCAGATTGGTGAATACCCTGTCATCATAGAGCCTTCATCTAGTAACTGATGGAAGCAGATGTAGAGATCCACAGCCAAGCACCAGGCCAAGCTCTAGAAATCTAGTTGAAGAGAGGGAGGAGGGATGATATGAGCAAGGGGGAGTGTCAAGATCACAATGGGGGAAATCTACAGAGTCAACTGATCCAAGCTCAAGGGAACTCATGTACTCTAGACCATTAGCTATGGAACCTGCCTGGGACCAAACTAGGCCCTCTGCATGTGGGTGACAGTTGTGTAGCTTGGTCTGTTTGAGGGGCCCCTGGCAGTGTGATCAGAACCTATCCCTGGTGCATGAACTGGCTTTTTGGAGCACATTGCTTATGGTGGGATGCCTTGTTCAGCCTTGATGCAGAGGGGAGGGGCTTGGTCCTGCCTCAGCTGAACGTACCAGGCTTTGCTGACTCCTCATGGGAGGCCTCTCCCTTTTGGAGGAGTGAATGGGTGGTAGGTCAGTGGGGGGCGGGGGAGATGAGGTGGGGAGCGGGAGGAGGGATGGGAGGGGAAATTGTGGTTGGTATGTAAAATGAAATTTTTTTAAATAAATAAAAGAAATGAATGCAAATTTGGAGCTGTGTCTGGGTATGGAAGGTGGAAGCATGAGGATCTGGTTCCACAAGATTCTGAGTGGCCCAATGACCCATTGACCCACTGACAGAACTCATTCTCAGTGAGTTCAAGGTCAATTTGAGCTAAGTGAGACACTGTCAGGGTAAGTACCTTGATACCGTATCCAATCACAAGTGTTTATCCCTAAACTCATATGCATGTGAGCAACACTAAATGGTCTCAGGATGTGTGTGTGTGTGTGTGTGTGTGTGTGTGTGTGTGTGTGTGTGTGTGTAAAATAGTAATAATTAAAGAAGAGGTCCTGAAATTGAGAAACAGTGGGATGGAACACAGGATGATTTGGAGTAGGTAAGTGTGTGGTAGAAATGTTTCAAATACAGTACTTTTATTAAAAAAATCAATCAAACAAATGTTAAAAAAGACAAAATATCAAAATTAGATTTCAATATATGGGTTTAAGTTCTTTTTCACTTCTATAACACCGTATTTTAGTTCAGAATGGTTGCTTTTATACTGTCAGATTTTTAAAAATGAGTATATTCTAGTGTCTTTCTTATCCCCTGAAGCTACTTTCTTAAGTTCTCTTAAGCAGTCTTCTGACATCTTCATTTTCCTCAAAGTTATTCAAGAGTTTTGAAATCCATGAATGTGTTGTCTCTGGACACATTATGTGAATCCACAAATACTCATTTGTATAACCCAAGGAGAGTTTGCTTTTATTTTGTAGATTTAAAGTGAAATTTTCCAATTGCTGGTAGACGTTAGAATGATCTTGATGGAGCTAGAGAGATGGCTCAGCACTTAAGAGTGGGTGCTGGTCTTGCAGAGAATCCAAATACAGGTCCCAGCACACATATGTAGCTCTAGGGGAGATCTGACGCTTCTGGTCTTTGCGGGCAGTGCACTGGCACACACAAATATACACATGCATGCACACACACACATACACACACACACATACACACACCATTTAAAAATTAAGTCTTTAAAAATAAATAAATAAATGCAATGATCTTTAAACTCTTATTCATGGAAGATGTCCAGTGTGTTCCATTGTGGAGTAAAACCTGCAGAAATAATAATTAAGATATCCATCCTACGACATCTGTGAGCATTTCCACCAAGAATCAACTGAGCTCACTCTGGTTAAAGCAGATCTTCAGAGTATTTTTGTTTGATGTTAAGGGACAATCATTAGATGTGGTTAGAAGACTAATGCCTCCTCATTTCCTCACCACAAGACATCATACTTTATCTTAGAAACTAGGGATATGTTATTTATATAACAAAAAGAAATTAAACTTTCAGACAGACATAAAGTTGCTGATCAGCTGACTTTTATCAGGAGAGTCTATCTTGCATTCCTCAGCAATGTCCAAAGCACCTGCAAGGGCCCTTGGAAGTAGGAGAAGGAGGCTGAAGGGTGTGTCCAGAAGAAAGAATGAAGGAAGATGCTGCAGAGATTTGGAGCCTATGGATCAATTTAGTTTGGATGATACAGAAAGTCACATATGAGCTAGAGTGGCAGGGTGTCTTCAAAGAGGTTGGAGCAATTGTTAGCTGATAGACAATAAAGAAACAGAGATCTCTGTCTCATTACTTCAAGAAATTGAATTCTGTCAACAACCTGCCTGAACAAAGAAATGACTCTTACCTAGAGTCATGAGGAAGAATGAAGCTTCCAAACTCCTTAATTTTAGCCATATGCAAATCTTGCTGCTCTCCTCACTTACAGAATTAGGATGGGAAATTCTGCTTATTTTTAACTCTGTAAATTCTATAGCAATACATAATTTCTCTCAATCAAGAATCACATTGATAGTGTGCAGAGAGCAAGTGTTCAGCTTAATTGGCAAGATTAAATGTAGTGGTCGTTGCTCTGCCCATGACCTTGGGCTATAGGGCCAGATGAGGCAGTACTTCCTGTTGTTATATGTGACCTCTTAAAAGGAGAGGAGGTTTGTGGAAGGAAGGCTGGGGGCATGGGAGGGGGGAAGAGGGGGAATCTGCGATTGGTATGTAAAATGAATAAAAAAAATTCTTAATAAAAAAAAGAAAAAAAGAAAGAAAAAAGGAGAGGGAGAGGTCACATGCCCCTTCTCCCTGCTCCTGCCTGCGAGGTGGATTCTCTCCAGGTCAGATCAGAGGATTACTTCAGCTGTCTACTCCGTTCTGTATTTGTGAGTGTATTTCCTCAATTTACCTTAATAAATTTCCCTAATACTTCTTAAACAGACTCCTGTGGATTTATCACTTTAATGAAATGTGCCCTGCCTTCAAAAATGAATATGCATTTAAGACTTTACATTCCTAAATATAATATTGTATAGGGAAAGTATTCCTAAACACACAAGAAGGTAATCTCCTGTTTGCATAAAAAAACCCTTTTATGTAACAGGATAATGAAAATGTGGTACATATATGCAACAGAATTTTATTTAGCTATAAAGAAAATGTAATTTGCAGACAAATGGATTGATCAAGAAAGTGTTTATATTCACCAAGGTTACCCAACATGATAATGTTCTCCCTCACATATAGACCCTAGCTTTTAATATATACACGTATATATGTATATATACATGTATAAATGGGTGAAAGTGTGTGTAAAGATTAAAACAGGAGAAAGAAGACCAAGAGAGGGTAAAACAGGTGTTAAGGAATATAGGAAGAAGACAAAAGAACACATGTGACCTGAAAATGGAAAGCAGCATGTGGGGGTCAGGGGGAGGGGGTTTACAAGGCCTAGAGAGAGAAGGGAGGTGGAGATGAGCAGGAATGGAATCTACCAACATGGACTTTGTTTGAAAATGGCATGATTTCTTAAACTTTGTGTGCTAACTTTGAAAATAAAGTAAGTTTTTAGAAAAGATTTTAAGGCTTTTTGTTTGGTTGGTTGGTTGATTTTCTGCTTCAATGTTATATGGCCAAACAACTCAGGGACAAATTGTTGAATTTTGGTTTGCTAAGCTGAGTTTCCCTTCTGTTGAGAGTCTTAATAATAACATAATTTCCACATTATAACATTTACCAAGTGAAGAAAACACAAGCTATGTTGAAGAGAAGCCTGTGGCAAGACATGATAAGGTGTGGGTGCTATTCTAGATCGAATAATGAGGTCTGGGTCACAGTCAATCAGGAGTGTCAGTCATGTAGGAATGGAGTTCTTCAGGAAGGGGTCCAGTCATGGAATTAGATAGAGGAAGACAGGGATCAGGTGTGAGCTTAGGAAGTCCATTCTAGAGGATGAAGTGAGGAGGACACTACCACTGGAGTGTAGAATAACAATATTAGATCATGGATATGTTGCATTAAACCACCTTGGACCCTCACTATAATACTCAAATCATAGCAGAGAAATCAATGCTCATGGAAATACTGTGACGTCTCCAAGGTTATGAAATAAAGGGCCACAATGTGAACACTAGAATCATGGGGGAAATTAATAGTTTTTCTTCCTTTATCTGTGAAAATGGGGTTGAGCTTCTATTATGAATCATCTGTAACAAGAGTCAATAACAATAACTAACCCTGAGTTGAAAGAGATCTGGATTGCATGCAAACCTTTATTAATGCAAGCCAGGCTCCTAGGGACCTCAGAGTAGCAAAGCTCTCTCCCAGTTTTAATTAAAATTAGGAGAAACCAAAAGGATTCTATTTTGTAAATACAGGAAAAAAGAATCAAGTCTATTTTACATTTTGGAAATAATGAAATGAGGTCCCATTTATTGAATGCTCAGCCTCTACTGGGTTAAAGATGACTCACAACACTGACATAATGAAATAGTGTCATTATTCTAAAGCAGAGGCCAGAGCATTGAACATGAGCCCCCAAACCTGCTATTAAAAAAGACATAAGAGTTTCTTTTTCTAAGGTCCTTAACTTGACTGTTATATGAGAGCAAATGGTTAACCAAATAGAAAATACAATAATTATCCCTACTCCTGGACTATGTGTGGGTGATGATCTGGCAGTTAAGGCTATCACTCCCAGTCGTGGACCAGTTGGATCTTACAGCACTGTAGAAGAACAGCTTCGCTGGCTGAAAGACACACGAAATTCAAACACAGAGAAGTTCCTCTGTACTCACAGAAGTTCCTGATAAAGCTGATTGAGACCACGTTGGGGTACAAAAGTGATTTTGTTTGCCTCCTTTGTCTTGATCATCTCAAAAGGCCTCCAACTTTACAGACAACCCTTAAACTTGATCTATTTGTTTCTCTGGGAGCATAATGGTGTGGTAAACAGCCTGATATTGTCTGTGAGAGCTGGATGGCTGGCCAAAAGAGTCCTTTGGGGCTGGTGACTCATATCTGCTAGAAAGAAATACAGGCAGCTCACGGGGCTTTTTGAATAGACAAGAAGGAAAATGCCAGCAGCTGGATTTTAGTTGTGTATCAATCATTTCTTAAACAGGTTTCCTTATTCCAGTTCACTCTCTCATTCTTTCTTTGGTGGTCACTATTTCCATTGACGGTAAACGCAATTTCTTTTAGTATCTTCTAGAGAAGCTTCTAAATGATTGAACCTCTTTCCACCCTTAACATCAGGTGTTTGCCTTCCTCACCTGACAAATAAGATACCATTAGGTAACTTTTGGGTCAACTTGCCTTGATGAGAGTGTTTACAAAAAAGGCATTTTCCTGGGCTGTGCTTGTAAAGTTTTCTTTGTTCATTCGGGTTGGCCTGTTCTTCCTTAGTTGCATTTTGCTTTGAGTTTCCAGAGATGAACTTGGATTCTAAGAGATAGTTTCAGTAATCAAATGGGTCTCAGCGATTACTTTGCCAACAAACTTCAAAGTTATTTCCTCCTGAGGTCAGCTTGCAGGGACCTCACCATCAGAAATCTGAGGTCAAGTAGGATTCTGAGGCACAGTCCCAGCACAAACCCTCCCTCCTCTGGTTAGTCATTCCCACCTCAGTTATGGTTGAAGCCCAACTCTTTAATTATGGGTGACATTCTAACTCTAGGAAGGTGAAATGATGCAGCTGGTATCACCAAGGATGTCATAGTAGAGAAAGCAATAGAGTCTAAGCACAAGCTGCATTCTTCTTACCAGCACACATGACCATTTCAGAGAGGACAAATCTGTAGGATTTGTTAGCCAACCTCTCCTCTTTGCCATGAGCTAGTGAATACATGGTGTTATTGAACTTGGAACACTAGCTGGCTATCAAATGTGCTCCAGGAATCTACCTGTCTCTGATCCCCACCAGAGCCAGGATGAGAGACATGTGGTACTGTATGCAGCATTTATGTGTTGCTAGGGATCTGAACTCAGGTCCTCATATTTGTGTGCCATGTCTCCCCAGCCCAGATCTGTTTTGTTTTGATATGTAACTCTTGTTCAAATTATGTCTTCCTGGGAAGAGGACCCTTTCTTTACTTTGTGTTAATTACTTTGTGAGATAACCTGAAATGACAGTACGCAAAAGAATAAGAGAAATGGTTTCCATCTGGGTGTATTTCATCTGTCTAATAAACTGAACATATATCTTTTTCCTCCTTATGATAGACTGTGGGGGAAAGTATAGTGTGTGTGTGTGTGTGTGTGTGTGTGTGTGTGTGTGTGTGTGTGTGT
>CABHPH010134326.1:0-17946 GCA_902168325.1 Peromyscus nudipes | reverse complement strand
TGTGTGTGTGTGTGTGTGTGTGTGTGTGTGTGTGTGTGTGTGTGTGTTTCATGGCTTGTTTCTCAAGAAAAAACAGAGGAGGCTTAAAATAAAAATTCCTTGATTTAATTAGTTTGAAGTTATATTTATGTCCATATTGACTTAGCTTTCAATTTGGGACACTATGGAATAGGAGTTGGCAAGTTAAGCTGTTTGGACCACATCTGGTCCAATGCTTGTTTATATAAGGTTTTATTAAAGCATTCATATCATCTTATATATCCAATGTAGCTGTTTCATGTCACAGCGGCAATGTTGAGTAGGTGTAACAGACCAACTCTCCTATAAAGCTTAAACCATTTTTCATCTGGCCCTTCATTAAAAGATTTGTTTCCTTGGCCCTAGATCATGAATAGAGTTGAAAGTGGTCAATGGCACTCATGACTGTTTTTGGAGCTGATCAAGACAGACACACTAGCCAGATCTTTTCATTGCTATGACAAATGCCTGAAAGAAACAACTGAATGGGAAATATTTATATGGGGACATGGTTTCAGAGGTGTTGGTTAATGGCTTGCTGGCTCCTTGCTTCTTGACTGGTAGAAAAGGGGAAATACCATAGAGAAGAACAGAGCATAGAGAAACTATTCACCTCAGGGAGATGCTTACCTCATGCCAGGAGTTAAGCTCTTACTTGATGGCAGAGGAGAGATGTTTACCTTATGACAGAGAAAAGTTACTTACTCATGGGACATGAAGCTATTCACCACATGTCAGAGCAGAGACATGTCATCTCATGGCAGGGGGAAGTTCTTCACCTCGTGGCACAAGAATGCTACTTGTTGCATAGCACAGGAAAGCTATTTGCCTCATGGGAAGAGAAGGCTATTCACCTCATAGCAGCTGGGAAGTAGGCCATGAGTATTGCTATGCCAGCACATATCTTTCCTCTTTCTCTTTTTTTGTAGGAAGGCCCCTCTCCTACTGGATGGCACCATTACCCATCATTATGAGTTATGGTTCCCTAGTTAAGATCCCCAGAAATGCCTTCACAGGCAGACCCAGAGGTGTGCTTCAGTGATCCAGGTATGTCTCCTTGCACTCAGGTTGACAACTAAGATTCATCATTACGCTGCCAAAGAGGTGAATGGGATGTTAAAATAAAATATTACTCAAACATCCCACAGATGCTTTAGCAGGCCCTGATGTAATTTGCTCAGTAAATTTTGCATCTATTACATAAAGATATTTGTCATCCTACTGTGTGTCTGTTGCCTTCAAAGCATCTGTGATCATCAATGAAAAAAATCCTACCCCTTGAAAATGTACAGTGCGAGACAAGACAATAGCCAATATAAAGTAAGTAAGCCACATGTATTAGAAGTGTTACAGTAGGAGACAGTGTGGAGGGGTTAGGGGCATGTATGGAGATCAGTTGGAGGAAGAAGTGGCATGCAATCTTATATAACATAGAAGACACACCACAAAGATAACCTTGAACAAGAACTTAGTTATTAGACAGTCTTGGGAAGTAACTAGAGGATAATAGTAAAGGCACAACCAGTGTAGGAACAGAGGGAAGGAGTGAGCCTGTTCTGAGAATGACCTAAGGGGTCAGTTGATGGATGAGGAAGGAACCAGTAACCAGGCATCCATGCCATGTATTGTTTTAACCAAAATCTCAAAATTCATAAGGAAATATCACAGGCCATGGACAAAATTTTCTTGGGGCTATTTAATTTCGGGAAATAATGTGCTATAGAATATTGTTTAATGGATTGTTTTATGTAAATTCACATTACTTTTCTCTCCTTACATTTTTAAACACCAGTGTTTGTCCTATTAATGTGAAGTCTCCAAACCAAGGAAACTTTTGCCCATGCCTGTACTTCTGATCCTTAGACCTCAAGACAGTTCTTTGGGGCTGGGCAGTGGTGGTGCATGCCTTTAATCCCAGTATTCGGGAGGCAGAGCCAGGTGGATCTCTGTGAGTTTGAGGCCAGTCTGGTCTGCAGAGTGAGATCCAGGATAGGCACCAAAACTACACAGAGAAACCCTGTCTTGGGGGAAAAAAGTAGTTCTTTGAAGGAAGAAAACTTCCAGGGGGGTGAGTACCACACTAGCTTCCTGCAGTGGGATCACTGAGCCTTTCTTAGCCTCAGCTTCCTTAACAATGAAATGGGCAGGATAATAGCTTATTTGTGAACATTGCTTGTCATAATGTAAGTGAGCCCTGAATGCAAGCTTTGTGGGCATTTTCACAGTCTTGTGTTATTGTTGGGTGTCATTTCTGTTCTCTGTTCGATCTCTTCCAGCAACAGGGAAATTTATTTTCTTTTGTGGCCACTCATCACTCCTTTGGGCATGTATGACTGTTATAATACTGAACCCAAGTCCACCCCCTTTTAATTTGCATTTACTGCCCCTGGTTCTATACCTTAAAGGTCAAATAGATTCCATCCATCTCCCACCTGAAAGCTTTTCAGTGATTAGAGGTAATCACTACTGTATCCCTCTCCAGTCAGTCTGCTCCCTCAGCTATGCCTCATTTCACTCTGTTTTCCTTTCCCTCACCTCTCTAGTTTTCTCCTTTGACCTTGCTCTGATTTACCTTACATCTATCTTAAATCAGTGTTACACTCCTTTTCACCTTCTCTCTTTGCCCATTTTCCACTCTAAATAAATAGACTGTTATTTCTACATGTTTAGGTTTACAACATGTGCATTCTGTCTTGCCATCCTGATTCCTATACAGCTTAGTTGTAAATGTTTTTTTCTGTTTGCTTGTTTTATTTTGTTATTTTCTTTTTTAAATTTACTATAAAAGCTTGGCTCTGGTTTGACCAGTGTGAAGAGTGGGCATGGGAATCTGACCCCCACTGTCTTCATCTTCACATATTAATAAACCAGTTATTGTGCATAGTGCACTGAAGGCAACATACTTCCAACAGTTTGCACACACTGCTACTCTGCAAATATGTCATATCTGATTTTTACCTTTGTATGATAAGCCAGCCCCTGACCCTGAAACAAGACCTTATTACAGTGTTCCCTTGCTGAAATACCTCTGCTCTCCACATCTTTCTTCATTGCATCATGACCTTTTGGTATTGCTACTTTCCTAGATTGATTTGAAAAATTCAAGGACATAGTTTCTCAGACTTCATTCAAACTCTTGACTGAAAACACTGAGCATTTCATGGGCCCATGAGGTGACTCAGTCTGCAAAGTCACTTACTGCCAAACTTGGGATCTAAATTTAATCCCTGGGACCCACATGGAGGAAGGAGAGAATGGACTCCTGAAAGTTGTCCTTTGATCCACTCTCTCACACACTATGGCACATATGTACATATGTACACACACACACACACACACACACACACATATATATAATTAAATGCAAATATATACATACATACACACATATGCACATACATACATTATATGTGTGTGTGTGTAAGTCTCAAAACTAAAAATAGCCTCATGATATATGTTCACCTTGATGCCCATGCTTAAACAAAATCTAATTGAGTAAAATGACTTAAACCTGTTTCAACACAGATTATACACTGAAGCCTATATTGCCTTGCAGGCTCTGAGTATAATTTTGAGGAATTATTAAAGCATCTTTGCTCTCCTATAGATGGATACCATCCACAGCATTGTGTGATGGATTAGGAAGTTATTACCTGACTCCTAACGAAAAATGCGATTATACTGGCCAAATCTGGAGTTTACTTACCAACCATTTAGAAAATCAGGCAACATTTTTTATCTTATCTACAACAACTTGGTAGTTTATCTGTCAGAAAGAATAATGCCCATCAAATATGCCACTCTTTCCTCTAGAGTTTGGAGATCTGCCCTGGTTAGTTGTGGCCATGTATCTAGTTCAGACAGAGGCATGAATGGAAGTGACATGTGCCTCCCTGGCTCAAAGTGTGCAATTCTTCTGCACAATTCTGAGTTCTCTCTTTCTTGAGGATGGTCACTAGTTCAGATGTTACAGCTAAAGAACAGCGCAGCCTCTACTTCCTGAGTGCCTGAATAACTGTGTGGAGCAGATTAGGGGCCTGTTTTGCTGCTGCAGCATCTTCTAGCTTTCTTAGACTCATTCCTTTTCTGAAAAGACAAGAAAGACTCCCATCATCCACCAGTAGGATCTGTGTGATGTAATACCTCTCTCTCTCTCTTTCTCTCTCTCTCTCTCTCTCTTTCCTCCTGTCTGTCTGTCTGTCTGTCTGTCTGTCTCTCTCTCTCTGGGATTCTCTGGTGGCCATTTCTACCTTCCTTTTTCTTTAGGTACAGTGATTTTTTTCCAGCCTTTCTAGCCTTGAGAATTATACACATTTTGTCCCAAAGATGCAAATTACCTCTACCTCAAGTGCTGTCCTTCCCTTTCTGGATTCATTTTGATCACTGCCAAACTGAGCGTCATTGCTTAGTTCCCTCAAACTGTGTTAGAATTCTTATCATATATTTTATAGCATTCTGTACCTCTTTGCCAAAGCACTTTCTGATTTGAGATGTCAAAATGCAGCCTTTTAAAAAATGCATTTTCTTTGCTCAAATATATGTTCTTTAAAGTCAGCTCTTTGTTTAATTCATGTCCATAATTCCAGCATCAGCATCTTCAGTAGTAACCTGCCCAAAGACCTTCACATTTCTTAACCCTTGCTGGATATAGCTATAAGACTACAAAGACAGAGAACAAACAGGCTTAACATTGATTTGTGAGTTCCTCTGGTCTAGCTACCTGCCCTATTTTGATCATGCAAGGTCAAGGTCCTTGTTATTATGCTTGAAATACAATTACCTTCTCTTTGTAGATTTAACTCATCAAGCTTTCCACATTATGTATTGAATAGAAAGAGAAAAAGGGACATAGGTGATAAAACCAACTAGCTGGGGTAGGCTAAGTCACTACAAGAGGGAAAATCCCAGTCTCACACATGCTTTGGAGCTTTGTGGTTACTGAGGCTGAAGGATTTGTGTCGGAGTTAAGTGCTCACAGTAGACTGTGATATTTAAGACCATTACTCATCCCATGGGCAGTCACTGCCTTTCCTGTTCCTGGACACAAACTACGTATTACAGGTTAACATCTAGCTACATCTGAGAACAGGACCACTCTTGGAGCTGGCACATCACTTATGAAAAGAAGCAGCTGTTTTCCCAGCACCTGCTTTATGCTGGTGTGAGTGGAAGTTTAGGAGGAATATTGATTAAATTTTGACATCACCCTTTAAACTCAGCAAAGGTGTTTTTATAAATCAATTGGTAGAACAATTGCCCTAACTTGAAATCTCTCACCCAAATCTAACTTAAGTATCACCAAGATGGGGAAGTTTCAAGGCTAAAAATGGCTTTTGCACATTATTAACCTCAGTTAGTGCCTAAATGTCCACTGTCAAGAAAAGGGTTTCTGTTTTCTTGAATGCTTAACAGGGTTATAGGAAGGCATGGGAAACTTAACATCATGAAGTTTTATGTATATTTTTAGTACTAGTATACTGTAATACATGTATGCATATTTCTAAATACTTTCAAATATTTTTACTAATCAAGTTCTATATACTAAGCACTAACACCCTCAAAATGAAATAAGAAGTTAATCTGTATCTGCATAGCATCCTGACCAAAACATATAACTATGTCTGAGAGTTGGGGGTTTCCTTCACCAAGTACAATTTCTGCAACTATATTTAATTTAGAATTTCATGTGTACAGTGAAATATGATCATATACCTCTTTTTACCTTCCAACTCTGCCTTGATTCTCCTAAACACATCTCCCTTTCAAAATTCATGTATTATTCTCTAATAACTCACTAAGTCTAATTAGTACCATCTCTGTGTATGAGTATGGGGCTATGCACTGAAACATCAGGAATCATACCCCCCAAAAAGAATTATTCTCCCTCCTACAGAGGCCATCAATAGCCAATAGCTCCTCTGTTAAGGGTGGGTCCTGGTGAGTTTCTTCCCATCTATGCTGGAATATTGTCCACCTTGATCTTGTGCAGTTCATCTGCAGGTAACTACCACTGCTGTTGAGTTCCAAGTGCAGTAGCCATGTCATGAAGACAGTATGTCACAGCGTTCTTCTCTATTCCCTGGATCCTACATTTTTCCTTCCTCTTTTTGATGATGTTCCCTGAGTGTTGCTGTAGGGTTGATAAGGATATCACATCTAGAACTGAGTTCTCTTTAGGCACTTATTCTCAACATTTTGGCCAGTTAACCTCATACAATTGTATTGTACAAAAGGGCTTCTACTGTTATTCATTTCACGACTTCATTTCTCAGCATTTATAGTCTATATGACATTGGATTATTTCAAATGGAAGCCAAGGCAAATAAGAGAAAGAGTAGCTCATAATGACCTCTGTGCATCTTTCCTATTAAATGAAATGAGAGATATTCACTCCCAAATGTGGGTTCTGCATTAGCCAGGTAAAGCACAACCTAAACAATGCTTTGACTTCTGTCTCACGAACTCTAAGCAGAGAGTCAAGTGTGTACACCAGGCTGCATGATGGGTGGAGCTCTGAGGTCACAAGTGGGAGGTGTCACGAGCCTCTTCATTACAGTAATTTGTCTTGAAGCAATAGAAAAATAATACAGAAGTAAACATTGGAAAGTTGACCTAGATTATAAAAGGTTAACCTTAAGCTGGAAATTTAGACTCTCCATTCTCTCTATATATTAACACCCTTTTGACTGGTGTGTGAGGAGATATAGTCTTTACTTATTTTTATTTAGAATTGTGTGTGAGTGACTGTGTGTATGTGCTCATGTATGTGATTCTCTCTCTGTGTGCATATGTGTATGCATAAGTACATGCATACTTCCATGTGTTTGTATGCTTGGAGGCCAGAGGTTTGCTTCAGGTACCTCCTCTACCACAACCCACTTTGTGTTTTGAGGTAAGGTGTCTCACTTAAGCTACAGCTCTCTTAGTTTTAGCTAGAGTGGCTGGCCAGCAAGCCCCAGGGATGACCTGTCTCAGCTCCAATACTAGATTTTAAAGATGTTCTGCCATACCTACCTTTTGTCATTTGTGTTGGGGGTTTTTAAGTCTTTGAACTGTCAATCAATGTCAATATTTCATTCAGTTTACTGTTTGGTAAATTCCAGCTTTGTGTTAGACACATGCTCAGGGTTCTAAAATAGATTCAGGTATTTTCTTGGAAATGACATGAGCAAAACAGAAAACCACAGGATAGGTACACCCTCCACACTGTGTGCAACCACAGGGAACATTGGTGAACAGATGGTTGGACAGGCATAGTGCAATCAAGGAATACTTCTTGAAGGAAGGAGTAACAAATGTATATCTTGAATCTCAAAAGATGTGTTAGGTCAACACTCTTTACAATGTCTTCTGACAATTTCTTCCAGTGATTATATCTAACTTTTTATAGCATTCAGTGAATGTAGGCATGCAATTTTACTGCCTTTTCTGAAACTGTGAGACCAATTGCACAAAAATGGGAAAAGCATGCCCGTTCCATATCACCTTATTATTCTTGAAGACACTTGATTTGATTGCGTAGAAAGTAAAATCTCAGCAGTTGACAACCTTGAAAAACACCTGTTTTTAATGAAAATTAAAAGGTATTTCCTCCCTATATTCTTAAAAGCATTCGTACTGGATTTGAGAAAATAGATGTTGAAAATGAGGAAGTTAATTCTTATATTCCCCTAGTTGTGAGAGTGGTGAGATAGCAAAGCGGACTGTAGGGAGAAACTCAGCATCGCACCCCTTGCAATCACATGGGGAAGGTGTAGAAGGAGGCTCAGTACCTTCCCATCTACAGAGAGGCACGGCTTACATTCTCATCTGACATTTTGTACTTCGGAAGACAAGGAAACAACTGCATTTGCTCTCTAATTTTCTCTATTTTCAATACAATTCTCTACTTCTCTTTCTTGTGAAAAGCATATTTCCCTTCAGTTTTATGAGACTTTTTTTCAGAATTATAGTGCAAGGTCAATGTACAAAAAGTAATTATTATACAAAAGTCATTTAGTGTAAATAGAGGTATACATGCTTACATACATATGTATTTATATACCTGTTCATGCATTTATGTCTCCTCACTTATGCTGGCTTATTTATGACAATGCTGATTTGCAACATGAAAAATAAGCTGGAATTTTGACAGATGATATCTTTCCAAGTTCCTTATGTCTAAAATATGAGAATAATGACTATTGATCTTTGGTCTGCAGCATGAGAAAGAATGTAGTCTGTCCTCTGGCTCAAGATTAATAGGTCTTACATAATAATAAGCTGTACAACTCAAACTGAAAATTGATATTAAAAGGCCAAGAATAAAAAAAATACACATAAAATATAATTGCAACCAGAGAAATGAGTGAAAGCACACTGTAGTGGTTTAACGAGACTGGCCCCCATAGGTTCATATGTTTGAATACTTGGTTCCTAGTTGGTGAACTGTTTGGGAAGGACTAGGATGTGTGGCCTTATTGGAAGAGGTATATCACTTTGAGGTTTCAAATGACTCTTCCCCACTCCAGTGTCCCTTTCTCTGTCTTGTGGTTTTGTCTCAGAACATAAGCTCTCAGTTACTGTTTCAGTGCCCTACCTGCCTGCCTGCTGCCACGCTCCCTGCCATGACAGTCATGGAGTCTAAACATGTGAAGCTATAAGCCCCAAATTAAACTCTGTCTTCTATAAGTTGCCTTTGCTCATGCTGTCTTAGCGTGAGAAAAGTAACTAAGACACTCATCTACTGACACACAAAGAACAAGAAAGGAGAAGTAAATACTTGTAACAAAAGCAGCAAAGAAAGCTTTATAGAAGAAATTCCATTGCATTTAGCTAGGCTCACAGTGCTTGTAGCAGTTCTCAGCCGCTCTTGATAAGTCATTTCAGTTAGACAGTGCCATGGACTAAGGAGCTGATCACTACAGACAGATGTCTCAACTGATAAATGCAGGTGAAGTAAGTGGGATGGGATGGGATGTGGTTAAGTGGTAGAGTACTAGTTTACATGCAGAAGGTCCTGGGCTTGGTGCGCAACCCTATAATTAAAAAGGGTAAAGAAAAAGAAAAAACAGGAAAAGAAGAAACAAAACCATGTCAGTATACACCCCTATTTACAATTCTCGGTGCTCTTCAAATGGACTTCTTGATATCTACTTGGTTGAAAATTAAGGTGTTAGGCTTCTTGACGATTCAGATAGTATGTCAACAATGGCGAACTAATTTAATTTTTTAGTCTTGTTGGGTCATATGAAGATAACAGGAAGCCCAGGAAATGTAACATAAAATAGGATAGTTAGGTTATGGGGAGCTAATATATCAAACTGAGTAAGTTACTGCATGATACCAAGTAATGAAATAGCAGACCCACAGCCAAGCAACCAGAAGATCTGGAGATGTTAGCAGATGAATGAGGAATCTGGAAGGGCAAACAAAAATGATATTTGTTTTTACCAGGCTTTTGTAAGTCAACTCATTTAGCTCCTAAGCAAACCTATACTGTAGAAATATTAATTCATGTTTCTTATGAGGGCATTGAAGGAGATGGATAAAAAGTCATCTCCGGCTGGGCAGTGGTGGTGCACGCCTTTAATCCCAGCACTCGGGAGGCAGAGCCAGGCGGATCTCTGTGAGTTCGAGGCCAGCCTGGGCTACCAAGTGAGTTCCAGGAAAGACGCAAAGCTACACAGAGAAACCCTGTCTCGAAAAAACCAAAAAAAAAAAAAGTCATCTCCAAGAAGTGGTCCCATTGGATTGGACCCCAAGAATCCAGTACCATATTTTCCCAGTTCTTTTGGAGCTGCAAGGCATAGGTAGTGACTGAAAATTACCAGGCTTAGTTGTCATATCTTAGATTTGCTACTCAGTCATTTATTTGTGTTAGTCATAGTAAATCTACCACATTTCCAACAACATGCTTCTGAAAGTGTGACGTACATGGCACAGATGTTTATGAAGAAGAGAGGATTATTTACCTTATAGGTCTGGAGGTTTAAAATCCAAATGAAACAGTGGCAGTGCAGGGTCTTTGATCAGTTGGTCTTTGGCTGGGTCATCTGTAGGGAAACAGCCATGGCAGGAGTGTCTGTTTAAGCAAGAAGGTGGTATCTGAAACTAGGAAGGAAAGAGTTGGGGGAGGTCAGCTTGCTACTTTAATAATCATCATCTCATAAGAACTATAGACTTTTCAAGAGAATTACTTTTCACAAGTATGCCCCAGTGACCTAATGACTTTGCATTGACATCCCATCTTAAAGGTTTCCTGGGCATCTTTCAACACTGGTACCATGATGATTGAGCCTCCGATTACAATGGCCTCTAGGGGACATTGAGACTATATTGAAACTATAGCAACTTCTGATAAATTATGTCTTTGTTGACTTATTGATTATATTCAATGCTTTTATCTATATACTGAGAATTATAGCAGTACCAATGCCTCATAATATAACTATGAAGATTGAATAAGCTCTTGAATTTGAGGTGTTGTATGATACAGAGAGTCTTATTTAGACCATACTTAGTAAATGCCTCGGACTAGTATCAATATAAAAAACAAAGAGTCATGGATGAGCCATGATTTGGTCAGAGAGGCACAGCTGCTGGGATTACCATATTTGAGCAATTTATTCCAGGGTCGGCCATGGCACATTTTGGGAGCTGGAGAAGAAATCCATTTTAGGCTGTTGTCTCTATCTAGTACTGAACATGCATCATTAGGTGAGGAAGGAGAAATGGATGTAAAAGATGGGGAGGATGCCATGGAACTCAGGAGGACATGTCTCCATCCTTACATGGTAGGTGACCTGACTCCCAGTAGGTGAACAAGCTGGGTTCCTCTGGAAATAGCTACATAGACTTTTGGTCTAGAAACTTGAAAGGTGGGAGGGGAGCGGTGGTACAGTTATGTGTCAGCAGCAATGTGGACAAAGCTCATGGCAACCAGTAGGCTTCTCTGGCAGGTCTATTTTGTCATTCAGTTATGCACATGTGGCAGCTGTTTTACCTTTTCAGTCCAAACATTGAAGAAATTACTCTGTAGTTAATTCTGAGGCTTCCAATACAGAGGAGTGAATTCTGGGAAAAGTCTTTTACAAATACACTAAATTAACATAGTGCAAAGCCAAATGGTGAATAATAGACACCTTATATTTTCAGTATTGGCCAGCTCCTCTGTATGTATTTTACTTTAATGACACTGTCAACAACAGGCTCTCACTTGGAGGTGCTTTTAGATTGGCAATAATAAATGTGAGTCTGCTGCCGTGGACTTTCAGAGTCCAAAACTACACCAAAAGCTGTATTTTTACCTAGCTTCAAAGCTGTCACCCCTAGGACTGGGCTACCACCTGGAAAGCTGAACAAGTTACACAGATAGCATACCACACCAAGTTTTACCTTTTACCAAGCACTCTGTTTAAATACCTCTTACCTTCTCTAACAAGATGATCAAATCCAGATCCCCGAGGCTGTCTACCCTGGTCAGTCACAAACTGCTTATCCAGCTACATATTTTACAGACTTTGTGTCTGCCCTTCATCTTTTGGCTTATATTTTTAATGCAGCTCCTATCAGATCATATTATAATGGTCAGTTGGTATGTTTGTTTCTTCCACCAGACAATAGGCTGTTTGTGTTGGAGCAGGAAGTGGGCTTGGTTCAGTAAAAGACTGCATGTATGTATGACTGAAAGAATAAAAATTGCACAATTCTCTTTTCCATTCATTTATCATGCTAATCTATATTGATAGTTGTCTTAAGGGTACTATTGCTATGATTAAACACCATGACTGAGGGAAGTCAAGGCAAGAACTCAAACCTGGCAGGAACCTGGAAATAGGAGCTAATGCAAAGCCCATGGAAGGGTGCTGCTTACTGGCTTGCTCATCTGGTAAAGGAAATGATTACTTTACCATTTATTATTAGTAAAATTTGTGCACAAATATCACAATACAGGATGAGGAGTCTGAACTGAGTTGCCAGCTGCTCCTGCTGTCTGCTTGCCACTTATTTCTCCTTTCAAGAGGCCCATGCATCCCTCCACCTTGCCTTATCTTTGGGTCACGTCCATTTCTCATGAAAGCTCTGCCTCTTGAACCAAAATGCTCCTTGCAATTGGTTAGCTGACTGGTGACAGGATTCCAATATTTTCTCTTTTTTGTCTAATTAAGAAAGAATGGTTCTAACTCTAACATAATAAAACTATATACAACAAGAATTATTATCGAGTACTATCCACAAGAAAGAAAAGGCAATAACCTTAACAAAAATGAAACTACATACACCAAGAATAATTTATAAGTAAGAAGTACATTCTAGGGACTGGAGAGATGACTTGCCAAGACAAGACAGGATGGTCCTTCAGGTTCCTGCTTCACAGAAAAAGCTTCCAGACATTCTGCAGGACACAGAGGAAACGTGATGATGAACTTTGCCAATATAGGCGGGACAGTCCTTCAAATTTCCCACTTCACTAAGAAGTCTGCTAGATACTCTAGGCCTATAGGCTCAAAATGGATGCCCCAATGTTACAGAACTTTGGGTGATTGTCCAGGCAGCAAGAGGTCTCACTCATTTCTAGAGTTTTGGGAGTTGCTTGCAATTGCATATCCTGTCTTTGATGGAGTTGAAGACTGGATAGTTATAGTTTTCCTTAGTTATGATAAAAGGTAAATTAGATATAAAACTTTAGACTCACAAAGATAGGATAGATGATAGACTATTTTCTTTAATTTTACCAAATACAAATAGACTAGATATTGTAACTGCAATTCTTACTTGATAACTGTTTTTATTGTATGTAATTTTGCTATGTTAAAGTTAAAATCTTCCTTTTTGATTAGATAGAAAGTAGGAATGCTGTGGGATGGTCTTTCTGTATGCTATAAATATGTGTTACTCTCATTGGTTGATAAATACAGCTGCTGGCCAATAATGAGGCAGAATAAAGTTAGACAGTACTATCAAACTGAAGATGGAGATTAAGAAGGGCGAGTTGGGACAGATACCAGCAACCACCAAAAGAACAAGATTGCCAGAACAACAGTAAGCCATGGGCTATGTGGTGATACAAAGATGAACAGAAATGGATTAAGTTAAATGTAAGAGCTGGTTAGTAGTAAGCCTGAGCCATGAGCCAAATGTTTATAATTAGTATAAGCCTCTGATTGATTATTTGGGAATGGCTGTGGGCTGGGACAGGACAGAGAAATGTCTCTGATTACACTCACCATGGCTTGCTCAGCCTGTTTTTTATAGAACCTAGGACCACCAGCCCAGGGATGGCACCATTTATAATGGGATGGAACTTCCCCTATCAATCACTAATTAAGAAAATGCCCTACAGGCTTACCTGTAGCCCGATCTTATGTTATGGAGGCATTTTCTTAATCGAGGCTCTCTCCTCTCAGATGACTCTAGCTGTGTCAAGTTTACATAAAAGCTAGCCAGGACAATTGATTCCTTGTCAGCTTGACACACAAATCCTTTATTAAGCATAGCCTTTCCTTTCTTGTTGTCCCCAAGATCTCATCTTGATGTTACAATATAAAACATATTACAGACTTAAAAAGTCCTACAGTCTTTACAAATTTAGCTGCTTTAAAAGTCTCGGCTCTTTAAAAACTCAGTCTTTCTAAAAATTCTTAGTCTCTTAAAAGTTCCAAATCTCTCAAGTGTGGGCTCCTATTAAATCAAAATAAATTAAATGCTTTCTTACTTCAAGAGGGAAGAACCAGGGCACAGTCACAATCTGAACAAAGTAAAATCAAACTCCAACCGTGGAAGTAATTCAATGTCCAATGTCTGGGGTCCACTCACCATCTTCAGGGATTCTCCAGAGATCACTAAGGTTACTTTTCTGGCATTACACAGAGCTTGTCTCCAAGACTCAGGTTGGGTCCATGCCATGGCTACTACTTTCCCTGGTGGTTGTCCCATGGCACTAGCATCTCCAAAATGCTGGGATCTTCTGCTGTAATTGTGCTGCCCTTTCACTAATAGACCCCCCTGGGCTCTCTTGATGGTGCCAAACCTCAAGGTTTCTGCACGACCCCTTCAGTCTTGAGATTTCAACTGTTATTGAGGCTGTACCTTTACTAATGGCCTATTCTAGTCTCCCACAGTGACAAACCTTAGCTGCTTCCTATGACCTGTTATTACCTTCAAAACTTGAGCCACCTGGGAGACTCTTACAAATGACCAAATAGGCTGCCTGCATGAGTTACAACCTAGACTGCCTCTGGAACATAGCTGCCACACATTGACCATGAGGACACACTTCCCAGAAGATTTCACCTTAATGATGCTCATCTCTTAATCACTAATTTCTCAGTTCCAGCTGACCAGTATCAATTGTCCCAGCAAAGCAAAGGATTAACTTCAGTGTTTCTGGTATCTTGTAAATTGCAGACAATATTTTTTCTTGCCCCAGATGATCAGGACCACAGATTCTTAACTCAAAATCTGTTATGGCTTCAGATAAAGTCATTCTCAAACTTCCCTCTGGAACTCTACAAGCCAGGCCTCCATCCTTTGCATTTCTTTCAACACTCTTCTCTTTCAAGCTTCCACAGAACAGCTCACCAACCTTTGAACTCTCAACGGCTTTTCTAGCCCAAAGGTCCAAAGTCCTCCTACAGTCTTCCCCCACATGACATGGTCAAGTCTATCACAGCAATACCCTACTCTCCTGGCATCAGTTTTTGTCTTATTTAGGACTACTGTTGCTATGATAGAAACAGCGTGACAAAAAGCAACTTGGGGAAGTAGAGGGGTTATTTTGGTTTACTTATCCTGAATTATAAGCCAAGGGAAGCCAAGGCAGAAACTTAAACCCTGCAGGAACCTGGAGACAAGAGCTGATGGAGAGGCCATGAGGGTGTGGGCGCTACTTTGTAGCATGCTCAGTATGGCTTGCTCGGCATACTTTTTTATAGAACCCAGGAATCCAGCCCTGGATTGTAACCACCCACAATGAGCTGGGCCCTCCCACATCAATCACTAATTAAGAAAATGCCCTACAGGCTTGTGTATATCAGGATTTTTTTTTTTTAATTTGAAAGGTTTTTTTTTTTTCCCAATTCCAGTGGAATTGATATGCAAAATAAAAAAAATCCTTTTTTAAAAGTAAAATTTTAAAAAAAGAAAACAACAACAACAAAGGGGCTTTTTTCTCATTTTACATACCAACCATAGTTCCTCCCTCACCTCCTCCCTCTCACTTCCCACTTCTCCCCCAAACCCCTCCCTCATCGACACAGGGGGAGGGGCTTGGTCCTGCCTCAACTTGGTATGCCAGACTTTATTGACTCCCCATGGCAGGATCTTATAGAGACATTTTCTAAATTAAGGTTCCCTCTTCTCAGATGACAAGGGTCTTCTCTGTGCTAGCTACTTTGTCTCTCTCTTTAGCATACTAAGCAGTCACAATCCAAGCCCTTGTGGAATCCAATGGTAAACAACAAGATGTGGATAAATGAAGAATTGGTTATTATGATCAGGAATTATGATCTTGGAATTTTTTAAAAGGTCATTATTCTCATTTAGTAAATTATTTCAAAAATGATTGGCTGAGTCAAAAAAAGGTTGTACAGAAGACAGCAACATATGGGCTGGAGAGGTGGCTTAGCATTTAAGATCACTTGTTATTCCGGAGTTCCAGGGTTACATTCACAGAGCCTATGCTGTCACTCACAACCATCTGTAACTCCAGTTCCAGGGAACCCAACACACTCTTCTAACCCCCATAGGCACCAGGCACACATGTGATACATATACATACATGCAGGCAAAACACTCATACACATAAAATAAATAAACAAACAAATAAATATTTTCCTTTTCTAAAAAAAGAAAGCAATGTGAATTACTTCTCTGTTGAATGAGCATGTAAATAAATGTGTCCTTATCAACACAGGGATCCAAATAAACTCAATCCACTGTCAGTTGCACAGCATTTTGCTAGACACTGTGTAAGTAGGCCCTCCAAGAATTGCCAGTTGACCTGGAGAAAATATAAACATAGACTTTGAAAATCTCTATGTAGTATAATTACACATTATAATGTAATGGTGAGCTCCCTAGACTCTGAAAATATCTATGTGCTTTGCCTGGGGTAAGTTACCTTTATACCTTTCTCTCTTTGGAGGAAAAACAGTCAGCACACAGAGATCAGAGCTACATTGTAAGATTTTAGGACAGTTACTACCAGAATGAAGAGTATGTGGAAATGTGTAAGAATTCAACATGATCAGATAATTAGGAAAAATGATACCTGAATTTAGAGCATGGAATTTTAATAATGGAATGTTAATCACTGATTTCATATCTAGCACATACAATTTCCAGTTGCCAACTTGAGTGAGGATCAGGGTGGTGGGGGGGAGGGGGGAGACATGTGGAGAATACTGGGTATGGAGTGATGGCTTTGTTATTTATTTGTATGCCTTTCTTGCCAGAGTCTCTAAAGACTCATGTCATCACCATGGAGCAATTTCTCCAGCGAAGCATGTCTTTGCCACCCTCAACCCAAGCAACTCATTTACTGCTCATTTTGTCTTTTGATATAGTTTTTGTCAAACACTTCTCTCATTAGAATTTCCTTTTCTAATCACTGTCCCTTTGATCATACCAAAAACTGTGAGTGATTTCTAGAATTAGAGTGTGTAGGTGGGGAATTAAGTTCAAAATTTTTCCAACATCTTATTTCTTTGTGGATTACACCTGTCTGGGTTATTTAATTTTTATTTTATACTTTAACTTCAGCTTGCATCAAGGCAAGGTATTAAAATTGCATGTAAAAATTTACTAGACAGAGGGTTTACGTATACTACATTATGTTTAATAACATAAATTGGTATGCATTAATTGAATGAAAAATACAGTTTGAACTGGAAGGTATCTGTTTATTGGTGTAGTTATCCATACTTTGGTTCATATACATTTACACTATAAATATATATTGAGTACATTTTCAGTGCCAGGTTTTAGCAAGCTAGGGCTGAACAAACTAGGGTTGATACCCAATTTCACAATAATAAGGCTGTGAAGAGATTCACAGAAGTTAATAGGATAGACTATGAGACTCTGTGTGTGTGCACAAGTATGTACATACAAACATGTGTAAGCATGTGCATGAATGTGAATGGAGATGACACTAAATCCTATATATTTCCAATGCCATCTCCCTGAGCATTTGGCATTGGTATTGGTTACCTTTCTACTGCTGGGATAAAATATAATGGCAAAAAAAACTTATAAAGGGAAGCATTTAATTGTGCTTACGCTTCCAGAAAGTTAATGTTTATGATGGTGCAGTGAAGTCAGGGCAGCAGGTGAATGAAAAAGAAAAAAAAAAAAAAGAAAAGAAAAGACATGACCGCTCCTAGGCATGGTGGAGGAGAAAGTCTACTATAGATAAAAGGGAGAGAATAGCCCGAGGCAGGACATCTAGCTCTGAGAGTCCAGAGTGAACCTGACCAGACTGAGCCAAGCCTTGTGAGGAGAGGGGGAGGGGAGAGGGGAGAGCCAGACCAAAAGGGCAGGGAGGTAAAGGGTTAGGTCAAAGGGCCAGGTAACCAAAATTGTTGGATTATATAGGGAAGGGCAGCTGCTGGAAGGGAAGCCCAGCACATTAGCTGGGCTGGAGAAGTTTGGGGGGGGGCAGTGTATGCCAGCCAGGAGGTCCCTGTAACAGGTAAGGACTGAAGGATGCTGAGAGAACCTGGCAACCAAGTCTGCCACTTTGGTATGTTAAGTAGGCATCTCAGCCATTTGTCCTGGGTTTGAGACCTAACAGCAGAAACAGCTGAGAGCTCCGGTCTCACATGGCAGACCACAGGCAGAGAACACACTGGGAATGGAATGAGTGTTTTAAAATCCTAGAGTCTGTCCTTCTGAGTCTGGGTTACCTCACTCAGGATGATATTTTCTAGTTCCATCCATCTGCCT
>CABHPH010134325.1:3284-25749 GCA_902168325.1 Peromyscus nudipes | reverse complement strand
GTACAGAGTACAGTCCCTGAGTATCTGGGGCCTGTCAACAGCAGAATAACAACAGCACAGCCAACACTAGCGAGGGAATGCTGCTTTATTGCAGCAGAAAACCATTTCATAGTGGGGGACACAGAGGTCCCAGAAATGTTAAGTACATGTTTAAAATAGTTCCGATATAAAATACATGGAACTCTAAGAAGCCCGGGCCTGAAGCCCATGCCCCTAACTCCTGTAATGTATACCTTCTGGAACACTAGTTCCTCTATACTTTGTGTGCACAATATTGAAATGAAGCCTGCCCCAGAGAAGAAACAACCCAGATGGAGTATTGGTAAACACTACTGGGCCTCTTAACAAACCGAACTTTTCCCTTGGTGCACCAGGCAAGAAGCTTTCTAACCTTTGAAATCCAGCTTGGGCCCAATTCTAAGTTGCCACGCAACCTTGTTGGTTTTACATCCTCAGTTCCCTCAGCTATTTCCAGGGAATCAGACAGATGATCCTGTGGGGCTCCTCATACCTCTAAAAGTCAGTAGCATTTAGGTCTAGTATATGTAATATAAAAGGTAGGCCTCCCTTTGTTGGATAAACTAAGTTTGGCTTATTACTTCCATAGATGATCACACTAACTTAGTCTTCTCCCAGGGACACTGGATGCCTAGACTGTCACAAGAGTTGGGAACTGAGAAGACGAAATGCAGAGCAGACACATCTGATGGTGCTGGGATGAAGACAGAGAGAGAGAACACTGGGGTGAGAGAGATTAGCATGCTGTCTGCACGAGTCTGCAGGGAACAGTGTGTGACTATGTGTAAGAAATTAGCGAGTGTACTGTCCTTCTGCTCCTCACTTCTGGGAAGGACATTCCCTTTCATTGCAGGTTGACTTTCAACAACCAATCCTCTTAGCCAGTCCCTCAGCCAATCAGAATTTTCAAGGGGATTTTCCTTTTCTTTTTAATTGTGGGTGAGGGAGGAAGGGCAACTCTCCTTCTAGTGGTGAGAAGTACTCGCAGGAGCCCTCAGCTAACCTACTCTCCATGCTGGGAAGAAGGCTGGTTTCAAAGGTTAGAGTCGCAGAGCGGATCCTATCCTGAGATATCTGGTTCCTTTTGTTTCAGGGAGACCCAGTGGTTGTTGTATTTTCTTTGATGTTGTTGTTTCTTCACTGTTTTCTGAATCCATCATGCTCAACAAAAACAAAGTAAACGTCTCCTTCTATCCAAGGTAGCCTGAATTAGACCTTTATAACTTAAAAAAAAGATTTAAAGTATAAAAAGCCATTCTATTCACTAGTAATTGAATTGAAACCAATTAGACTCTGAACTCAGAATCTATGAGCCACCTAAAGAAGGATGGAGAATTTTACTGGTGGCTGCGTTTGTTTTTCTGTTGTGAAGATGCATGACTTCCATCAGATTCTCAAAGGGGGGTGTGGACTAAAAAAGGATAAGAACAATTACACCAGGGAGCTTGTGGGCAGGGGCAAGATTCTTTCTGTGGGAGCTCAATAAACAGTCATTCAGTGAATTCAGAACACATCAAGGAAACTCCTGCTGAGCTTCCGATATGGCACTGGGCTCATGGGGGACACAAAGATGAATGCCATGGCCTCAAGCAGAGTGAATCTTATGGGCCAGAGACACAGACAAAATGAAACAGAGTGGAGTAATTTCTACAATAGAGGCACAGTGTGGGACCTCTGAGAAGCAGAGGCTGATGGATAATTTTTCTAGGAGGCTCAGAAGACTAAGCAACATGGTGTGCACACGATGCTGGAGACTTCAGAGCTGGGCCTGACATTGTTCACCTGTGCATAGTGCCTGGGAACTCAGACTCTGTCTTTTGCCAATCGCATTCACATCCTCTTCAGTCCACTCATGGCTTTAGGACCTTGGGTCTGGTATGACTGAATCTCCATTTCAACATTGATAGAACTGAAATAATAATAATACCTACCTGATGTGGGGGAAGTTGCCCACAGTTAGGATAAAGTGAGGACTCAATGAACGGTAGCCACTGATGATTTCTGCTGTAGCCATGTGTTGTGGAGATGGTTGTCTGGCAGGTGTACTGGCAGGTTATGCAGGAGAGATTCTAGTATGGATGGGTGGTAAGAAGAAAGACAAGGAGATATAGATGATTATTGAGAGTAGAAATGTTTTGCTGGAGACCAGAATATTTGCAAAATGACTTTGGAGAGACTGCATGACCTGCACAGCTTTGGGAATGACCTGACTGGGATGATGAGGAACAAAGGAACAACAGACATATGTACAGAAAATGTGGGGCTGGGTAGACACACAGCAGCAGGGAAACTCGGGGCAGGCTTATTGTATACATCTGAACTGAATAGGGAGCCAGGCTAGTGGATCTCTGTAGCCAGTCTCTGCAGGGAGGCAGTCTCAGCCTGCAGTAACCAAGGAGAAAGCTGTGGTTGATACTTTTGCACACATTGACCACTTCTGTACTTGGACTGGGAGACGATTCTACCATTCTCCTGAGCCTGACCCAGGGGAGGCCTTGACATTCCCATGGGTCTGAGGTATTCAGATTCTTGATATGGCTGTGCTCATATCAACAATACACATTCACTCAGGACTGCTCCCCAGAAAAGACAAGTAGAACATCTCAAAAGTCAGGTCTAAGGGTTCAATAGCAAGCAAGGGCATGAAAGGGCTTTAGGGAGAAGACCGATTGCAGGATAGAGGACCAAGAACTCAGAGTGCGACGTGGGAAGCCCAGGAGAGGAAGGGCAGAGTGCTTCTGAGTTTTAAGAGTTTAGACTCTGGGTGGATCTCCACTCAGGTTTTGGCTCTTAGGGCTAGAGAGACAGCTCAATTGATAAAGTGCTCGCTGTGAAAGCAGAAAGAACTGGTGCTAGATCCCTAGCAACCACAGAAAGCTTCACATGGCAACAGCAATCTGTAGCTCCAGTGTTGGGGAAGGGAGAGGTGGAGACAGGTGGCTCCCTAGAACTTGCTGGCTCGTCATCCTAGGCAAATCAGGAAGCTCTAAGATTAGCGAGGGAACTTGCCTCAGAAAATACAGTGGCGAGGGATTGAAAAAGATATCAGACATTGATCTCCGGCTTCTACATGCACACATGTACATGTGCATACATGTACACATGCATATGTGCATATGCATATGTGCACACATGCATATGTGCATACATGTGGGGACACACACATACACACACACACACACTTTGTTTTGTTCCTTAGTATTTATATCATTTTTAAAAAGTTACTGAAGTTTTACCTAAGACACACCCTCTCTTATTTGCGGGTCCTAGATTTTATGAAAAAATATATATCTTCATTAAAAATATGTATTGTTTATATGAAAATATAAGTAAATCTGTCTAGAGAGACAAAAGGAGTTCATGGTAGGGGGAAGGGTGAGAAAGTAGAGTTTGTAAGATTGAGGCAAAATAAATATCTAACCTCTAAATATATTTTTAAAAGATTAATTAATTTTATTTTATGGGTATGGATTTTCCCTGCATGTATGAATGTGTACCATGTATCCACAGTGCCGGTGGAGGCTGGAAGAGGGTACTGGATCCCTGGAATTACAGGCGGTTGTTTGTGTGCCATATGGTCCCTGGGAACTTCCCCTGCGTCCTTTGCAAGTTAGCAAGTACTATTAACCACTGAGCCATCCTTCCAGTCTCCCAAATGTAATTTTCACTGAAGAATATTTTCAACTTTTGATGAGAATGTCAAGGAATGGGCTCAGCATCCAATATCTACTTCCACAAAGACTTTAAAAAATGAATAAATTAAAAAATCCCAGAGCAAGGGAGATAATAATATTTACCATGAGGGATTATTGAGAGGAATGGATGTGATGACACACAGCGGGGTCTTTGCTTTTGTTTTAATGGGACACACAGAAAGATCCTCAACCTTTAGCTATTACTGTAACGTTAGGGAACCACAAGGCAGTTATTTCTCCCAAGGACAGAGCTATCTTTCCTGCAGCCCAGCCTACTTCCTCTCAGATAAAGGTGAGGGGCCGGGGCTTGAACTGCAAGACAAACACAGAAATCCAGTAAGCTTCCCACAGTTCTGCCTCCATTTCCCCAGCATCTCCTCTCTGGACTTGTTTGGACAGCAGCCTCGCAGCATATGGATGCCTGAGCTTGGCTGTAAGCAGGGTTCGGAAGTTACCATCACCTCATCAATGCCTTTTTTTTCCTGTGGAGCCCCCAAGCTGAGCGGCAATCAGTCCTCTCCATGAACAGAGGTCAGATCCTGGAGCATATTGCTTGAAATGAGCAAAACTGTCTTGGTATTTGTAACATCACCTCAAAGTAGGGGAGAAAAACGTTTGGAAGGAAATTGAATTGTAAGCTGCAACATCAGAACTCATTTCGTCCCTTTTTGAAAACACTGAAAAGAACTGTAAAGAAAAGAATGAGTGATTTTTGTTTTTTAAGAAAATGAAATATTTCACAGAACGGGACAGGGATGTATGGTCAGGGACTTTTAAAAATCTCTGAGTTTTTCCTTCAGTTGCTTTCTTGTTTCAATTTTATCTTAAAAATAATGTTTTAAAAGCCTGCATAATCTTCTCTCCTCAAACCCCCAGTTATGTTAAAAACAAACAAACAAACAAACAAACAAACAAACAAACAAACACAGGATGTCATTCCCCCAAAAGGAGTAACACTCATGCCACTAATGGTTACTAGTCCCGGGCCATTCATGTTTATGATAACAGGGATATAATTTACAGAAAACTCTTACTATAGCCTAGGTACTATGTTTTGAAACAGGGCCTTGTTTGTGCCCTTGGCTGGCCTAGAAAGCAGTAAGCAAACCAGGCTGGCCTCCCTGAAATTCATAGCAGCCTCCTGCTTCAGCCTCTTCAAGTGTGGGGTTGACAGGTATCAGTCACCACACCAGGCACTGTTCTAAGAATTTTTTAAAAATTGACCTGATTCTAAGATGTACAGATGAGGGAATATTACCTATTCTACCAATGAGGAAACTGGACTGATCAAGAAGGCTGAACAACTTGGTCAAGGTTTCACATCTGATGATGGGTAGAATCTAAATTCAAGCAACTTGGTGTCCACTGTGCAAACCCCCATTGATATTCTGATGTTGCTAGTGTGTTAAGATTAATGGTCACCTAATTTAAGATTAATGATCAACTGATGGCATTTTTTGTTAACATGTCATAAGGTGTGGAGACAAGCTGGCACGTCACAAAACCACCGAAGAATATCTGATCTCTAAAGGTCGACTAGCACGTGTGTTAGAGAATTGAAGACCTGGGTGGTGAATGCTCCCTTGATGTTGTTTGAGCTTTTCATTTGTTTTGATGAGAGATCTCTTTCTTCGTGATTCCACAGTTACTTCTGTGCATCCCCACTTATTTGTCCACTCATTTTTCTCTTCCCACATGCTCTTCATCCTTCTTCCAGGAAAAGAAGTAAAGCATTCCCTCTTCCTATAGAAATCATTCTCCTACAATTGGGCAGCTATACTGAATGAATTAATAATGCACAGGACATTTGTGTTATAATTTTGCCACAGAGCAGATGCAGGAACTAATGAAATCATTAGTAGAAATTTTTATAAAAGAGCAAAAGGATGGTTTTATTCCCTGTGACATTGTGTCTGAATCTTGTTATCTTTCTAATTTTTATATTAAAAGACAGCCACAAGTGTCTGTTTGTTAGAGCTTCACAGTAGAGGACTGGTCTAGGCAGCCTAGACAGCAAAAACTTTCTCCAGTTCCAGAGGCGGGAAGTTCCAGTGCACGGTGTTAGTAGAGTCAGGCTCTTCAGAGAGGAATATATTTATTTAACTGCCATTGCCAAACTATATAGACGAGATATCTGTGAGCTCAGAACACTCTGTATTCCTGGAAACTGTACCACCACCCAAACGTCTGGATATGAGTCTTTCCCTCAGAAAGGATAAGACTAGAACTGCGGATTGCATTTTTGATAGAATGTATTCCATACTTAGTGGTTCTTCCATTCTCTCCATCTGATGTAAGGTCTGTCTTTATGTTTTTCCCTTCCCACACGTCCCCTCATGGTGCACCCTCTTTTGTGCTAACTTTTTGGGTTACAGTGGTTGGGGATGTTTTTGGTAAACTCCACCCCACTCGAATCGTTGGCTTTTAAAATAGTGAGAGAATGCTCTCTCACAGGGCCATTGGAGGATTACCTAGTTTTAATTGTGAGATGGTATTTTTCTTAGTTGTGCATAGATTTTTTTTCTCTCTACTTAAATTCTGGGCTACTGAGGAACAAGGAATCCACTCATGTCTTAGTATAGATGGTCCCCAACTCAGCACAAATACTCAAGTAATAGACTTTAGGATGGGCAAAAAGGGTGCCCACATAGCCCTTCTGTTTTTCAGTTCTGCACAGTATTCCATTTGTAGTATAAGACAGCCAGGCCTGAGTTATACAATGCTCTTTGTGTTAGAAGACTTTTTCTGATCACAGTTAGTCATTACAGTTCTGTACACATTTAAGGCAGGCTGTGGTAAGCTCTGCTTGGCTTTGTTATATTTTTAATTTTTTAATTATAGAAGCATTAAGGGTTTGTCTCAAGCAGATGATCCAGAACCCTCAGTATTGAGCTCTTTCTGCTGGGTCTTCTGGATCCCCTACAAGAACGCCATCCAATCAAGCATAATGAGATGGAACAGACTGCTCATACAACTGGGAGGCTCACTATTCTTAGCATATACCTGAAGCATGAGCAGGCTCATGCAAGTTTCCCGGGCTGCCAATATTTTCTATCTTTCATCACGCATCCTTTAGGGAAGAATTAAGTTCTTTCTAAGGACTGTGTGATAGAGAGAGGTGACCAGGAGAGTCATGCATGGCTTCAAATGGATTTCTCTCTATGTACCTTTTGCCTTTGCTGATTTTCAATGGTACCCTTTCACTGTAAGGAACTGTCAACATGAATGAAACAGTTTTTTTCAGTTCTGTGCACTCTTCTGGGCAAATCTCTGAGCCCCTGAGTGGTCTTGAAAGTCTTAAGGAGACCTTGACTTGGGGGAGGTGGGAATGGGGAGTGGGTTGGGGGGAGGCTGGGGGGGGGGGAAGAGGGGAGATCTGTGGTTGGTATGTAAAGTGAATAGAAAAATTCTTAATAAAAAACAGAAAAAAGAGAAAGTCTTAAGGAAGCTTATAAGCAGCAAGAAGACGCATTTTTCAGTATTTGCTTAGATGAATCTTTTCAAACTGCCAACAGAAGAGAGAAGTTACTGGAGAGAGGCTACAAATGGGGACATCAGTGAATATCAACCGACAAATCTGGAGGAGGATGGGACCAGCAGAGTCTGCTGTAGCATGAATCTTAAAGAGTCTTATTAATAAAATCAAACCTGAGCCAGTTATTGGGGTGAACACTGGAAGGTCAGAGAGACAGAATAAGCCACAGCTATCTCACCTCGCCGGATCCTCAGCTGGTCTGGTTTCCTCAGACTGGAGGCCTCTGAGTCTTCATCCAGAATGGGCCTCAGCTGAACTGCTGCTTCTTGAAAGCCTAAATGCTTAACCAGTTGTAATGCTTCTCCAGGCCAAATGCTTCTCCAGGCCAAATGCCTCGAGTTTCTGGTCCTCATGCCTTATATACCTTTCTGCTTTCTACCACCACTCCCTGGGATTAAAGGCTGGCTTTCTGGGAAAAGCGTGAGTCACCATGCCTGGGTGTTTCCAATGTGGCCTTGAACTCACAGAGATCCAGGGGGATTTCTGCCTCTGGAATGCTAGGATTAAAGGTGTGTGCTACCACTGCCTAACCTCTGTTTAATATTGTGGCTGTTCTGTTCTCTGACCCCAGATAAGTTTATTAAGGTACACAATATTTTGGGGAACACAATACCACCACAGTCTGCGATTTAACGAAGTACATTCAGATGTACACTGAGGCGGTAAACTGTCAGTATGCAGTTTACCACTCACGTAGCTGAAGGCTATCTGGAAGTTAACGTCCTATAGAGAGAATAACAGCATGTCTCTAAAGGATATGTTTAAAAGTACTTTCAACTCAAGGAAATGCTTTGCTTAATTACCAAACCACCACCTTTCCTAATTATTCTGTTATTGCAGACTTGCTCCAGGTTATAAGACGTATTTTTGAAATACAAATTTGACACATCTGTGAAAGTGCACATATAAACTCTGAATTAAAAATAAAAGAAACATTAATTACGTTCAGGAAATTAAAAAAATGTGCACTACTCTTGACTTAATCTTTTCCCTCCTTGATTGGAGAATCAGTCTATATTTGGACTGTTCCTCTGGTAGGACAGATTGTTGTCATTTAGGCATTATATGCTTTATATTAAGTGAGGTAACATGTTTAATTGCTTTGCCAGGCTTAAACTGTAACCTAAAAGTCTGCAGTATCCGTCCTCCTCATGGGCAGTGGATCATGGTAGACAGCTGTGTAGGCATCAGGGTTTTTGCATTTCGATTATATCTTGTTGATGGTGTCATAGCAGCGTGCAAAGGAGTTTTGACCGGCTGTCAAAAGTAGATTGGGACAGATAAAAAAAGTTCGAGGCTGGAAAGAGACGTACCTGACTAGGAAGTCTGAGCCACAGAAACATGGTGGGGTGGATAACAGGGGAGTATTTTGGCAGATAGAACACACAGTCCTTCGACACAGCTACTGAGTAATGTCATCTCTGGAAATACATGGCCTAGGTGGACAGTAGAGGAACATTCAACATGTAATGGATCTATGAAAATGACCAGCTCAGTCACACAGACATGGATTTGAATTTCAGCTTTACCAATCAGGCAATGTCATGACTTGGGATAAATTACAGTGTCTCTCTAAGTCCCATTTATTCATATGTAGATGAGATAACAGAAACTACTGGAAGAGATTATTACCACGACCTTTAGCAATACAGGTAAGGCATTAGGATAGCCCTGGACAAATAATAAGTGTACATTGCTTCTTAACACACATGATATGATTAAAAATGGGGGATGTTCTCAAATCAAAATTAACTGGTTATTGTTGAGTATAGAAGGATGCTTCGAAGACTTAGGAATCAGCCAGATTCTCCTAGGAAGGAAGAAGGGAGTTCAGACCCAACCGTGTTTCACTTGTTACAGTACAAACGATGACTACTCAGAGCTAGAGAAGAGAAAACACACATGCTTTTCATCCTATTGCTGTGGGAGGGGACTGTACTCTCAGCAAGCAGCAGCTGATGCTTCACTAGAGTCCCATGAGGACTTGACAGAGATGCCTTGAAGACATTTCTGAGAACCATCCAAACACCATTTAATCTCTTTAAATTATTATCACCATCATCATCAACATCAGCACCATCACATAATCATCAACACCATCATCGTCGTCATCATCATTATTGTGTGTGTATGCATGTTAGTGTGGGCATGAGAATGCTGCAGTGCAGGTATGGCGGTCGGAAGACAGCTTTGTAGAGCTGGTTCTCTACCATCTTTACCTGGGTACCGAGGCTCAAACTTGGGTCTACAGGCTTGCATGGCGAATACATCTACCTACCTCACTGAGCCATCTCACTGATCCAAGCATCATTTTTATTTCATCAGTTTGTCTGTATACATATGTGTGTTCATATATGTGTGTGCATATTTATACATACTTATATTTACACAGTGGCATTGGAGATCAATCTTGGGACCTCACAGACACTAAACAAGAGGTCCCCCTCCTAGCTACCTTGCCAACTAGCTAGAATATATTTTTGATAGATGGGTTACATAGTAGAGGAAGTCTTGGTGCATGGATAGGTGGAGGTAGTATGGGAAGAAAATCCCGGAATGAACATTTCTTTGGAACTGAAGAAATAAAACACCCCCTATTATACAGTATCAGAGGTAATGAGACATTTGCAGTGTGTAAGGTCCTCTTACAATGTGTTTCAACACTTCATTTGACTTAGAATGATCTTAATTATTTTTTACACTTGGTCAAACAGCCTCGGCAATTTGTAGAGGACATATGAGCCATAACGTGCATCAAAAGAACCCAAAGAAAGCCCCCAGGAAGAAAGGAAGCATCCGCACTCGTTCTCCATTTTCAGATCTCAGTAAGAATGGCTCCTTTAACCAATGAAGAGTCCAGGCTGATTCAGAGTGTCACTCAGGCAGCTAAGTGGGCATTTTAAGACTGTACAGTTCATTGTTGCCATGGGAAAGCCTTACCATGGTAATGATGAGCAGAGAGGTAGGGCCTCATGCTGAGGAAAAAGAACTCAGAAAGCTGGAGCAGATGGCCAGTTGTCTGTTTCTACTTTGGGTCTGGCAGATGAGCAATGGATCCAATTATATCACTGAAAGGGGGGAACCATCTTGGACATTTGTGATCTATAGGACAGTGGAGGTGCCTCAGAGCAGAACCAGGTGTAACAGTACCTGCTCAGGAGTAGCCATGGTAACAATGGACACGCTCCAAGAGAGCAGATCCTGGAGCACAGATTGCCTGGGAAAGGAAACATAAAGATACTAGAGGCCAGAAGTAGAACCAGCAGGCAACTCCTGCAGTCTATACCAATGGTGGGACTATGGGCCCTTTCCTTTACCACAAAATACCACATTAAAAAAAAAGACAAAACAAAACAAAACAAACAAACAAACACTAAACTCATCAGAAAAGATCTTACTTAATTCAGTCTTGCCTATGAAGAGAAGTGATTGTTTTGCATTAAAGTAAATAATAAGTTCATGTTCCAGAGCCCTCCCTGGTGTCAGTTTGGAATTCTTCATAAACAGACAACAATGGATTCCTTACCACACAAACGGGCAGCTCAAAGTTGAATAGATTTCCTCCCTGAAGCTGTTCAGCCTTTCTCTTATGAAGGATGAGATCCAAACACGACATTTAAAGCATAGTGCCCCCAGAGCTTATTTGAGAGAGAAGTCTCTTTTATTTGGGGCATTTCTACAGAGGGACATGCGTGTGTCTTAGGGTAATGTCTTGTAGAGATTCCTTTAGAGAAGGCTGCCCTGGGGCCCTTCAGGAATAGTGTAGGGAGCAGAGCCTATGGCTCACTAAATAATTCAGTGCTGAGGAAGCTTGGGGATTTAGCTATTCTGCCTAAGCCCCCCAAAAGTAAAGGCTTGTACTTCCTTCCTGTGCAAAAATGAGGACAATAGCCCAGTTTTAATTTCTCCATTTAAACCTGCACACCTGTGGCCAGTACTACTTTAGATTGCCTTGTTATCTTTGAGGTTTTCCTTTACCCCTTGGAGTCCTGAGAATGAAATAAAAGCTAGTGCATGGGAGAATATTCTAAATGGGAGATACTAAATGATTGCCATGTGGTATACTACTTTGTATTTAAGAATGTTTAAATTCCAAAGCCATGACATTCTCAAAGAAGCTGTTGAAGACACTGTATGCTAATAAATAGAGTTCAAACTTTGAGCGATGGAATGGTTAATATATTTTTCCCCCAGTAATCCTTTGCAGTGAGGCTCTGAACTTCCTCAATCAGAAATGTGCTACAATGGATGTTCTGCCTCAGAAAGCGTATCCCGAATAACACAGGATTAATAACTATGCAATTCTCCCTACATACACTGGGTAAATATACTCAATTACATATGTTTTCAGGCCACTAACAATCCAGTCAGCCTGGAAATTCTTCTTCTGTGTTTGAATTCTTGTGGCACCAAATGGGGAGCAGGCCTCTAGCCTCGTGTTTAATGAGTCTCCTTTACAATCCTTCAGCAGTCATAAATAGGAAAGTAGAGGCTTTGGTGCAGCCAACTCCTAACTGAAAACGAAATTGAACTTGGCAAGAACTACGGAAAGGAAAAAGTGCTTCCTCTCAGATCAGAGGCTGCTGGTATTACACATATTGGGTGGGTTACAAGTGAGCAAGGAGCTCTTGAATCTGCCAGGTCTGTGTCAGTCTCAGGCCTGACCCACTTGTACATGGACCTCCAGCAGGGGACAGAGCTCCAGAGGCTCATTGGAGAGATGAATGAGCATGATCAGGTGGATGCTATACAGAGGTACAATATGGTTCCAGGGGAAGGAACAGACACCTAAGCTGGGCTGTCATTAATCCTCCCTGTAGGGACTGTTCAAGTTTGGAGCCATAGTCCCTGCCTTCTCTAGCTGTAAATCACATGCCAGGCAGACTCAGGGCCACCAGGTCTGCCAACGTGCTCTCGTATATTGCATTGAAAGAACCCACTCAGATGACCTCCACAAATCTTGCTACTCAGAGGTGAGTGCCCTGGAGAAATAAGTGCTGCATTTGGAAAGATAAATGAATCATCCAAGTTAAGTGGGAAGATTGTATTTTGATTCAGTGCAAGCATTGTTGAAGGGAGAGGGAGATAAAGGGGAGGCATGGAGAAGAATATTCACATGCATGCGACTCTGTCTTGCTAGCAGGAGCTCTAGTTCAGTGCATCTGTTTGTTCAAGGCTGTGAATAATATAGCATTGACGCAACACATAATAATTAAAATTATAATTATAGTGACCACGTATTGAGTGCTTATGATGTGCTAGGCCTTGGGACTCAAGGGTTTTAAGTTTAATTTTCACAGTACACAGCACTACCATAATCCCCATTTTACTGGGAACTCAGAAAGATTAAGTAACTCTCTCTAGAATTCACAGAGTTGGAATTTGACCTTGGAGTCCAGTGATGGGAACTCTTACTCACTGATGAGGAACCATGTTATTTAGGGTGAGGAGCTAAAATAGGTTTTAAGAAATAGAAACATTTACTGATTTCATGGAACTCATGATCAGAGGAAGAAAAATTATTTCAGATAGTTATTTATATTCTTGTAAGATCAATAGAGATTGGGGAGGGAAGTGTAGGGATCTTCAGGGGCTTTTCACAGAGGCCCTTGTACAAATCTACATATACTCTGTTCTGTTTACCAATCTGCTGCTGTCCACAGCTTTAGAGACCAGCCTACACATACCCCATAAACATAACCACCCAGGAAGTCCAGATTAATCTTTCACATTCTGAGTCAGATTTTAGTTCCTGCAAAATTCCTCATAAGAAGAAACTGCAATATCGTTGTCTGTCATAATCGTGTTGCCTTAGCCCACAGGACAAAAAAAAAAAAAGTGTCTTTCAAGCTGCTGCACATTCTTGCCCTCTGTGCTATCTTGAACTTCTTTGATGTTATGGGAAAACAGAAACTTGAGCTTGTGGCTCATAGTCTTCCCTTCCCCCACTGACTCTGGTTCCCCTTTTGGGAGGTGTTGGAGGCACAGCCATAACTGTGCATCTGGTTGCTTTGGTTTGTGTTCCACTGGGGCCAAGTCTGTGGCTGGATTTGGCTGGGGAGAGTGTGCAGCCCACATGCTAGGGTCTGTCTTTCTAGGCATGTTTGAAATTCTGAAGGTCCAAATATACATATAATGGCAGTGAAGGGCTACTGTGGGAGAGGAAGTCATTTTCTTCAGTGCTGACTTGCAGGAGTGAGGTGAGAAACCTTATCCATCCCTGAGTTCCAAACACTTAAGTGTAGGGATGGAGAGTTCTAGCAAAACCCACAACATAACATGATTCTGCCTCTCGGATGACAGCAACCGAGCAGGTAAACAACAAAGAAATACACGACCAGCACAAGAACGTTCTCCACACCCTACATTTTTATTTCCAAATGGACAGAAAGTCTCTTGTCAGGGAGCATGCATTTTAGTGGCTGTGAATGGCAAGCAAAGCTGTTTTGAAGTTTTTTACCTTCAGAACAGAACATTCTCATATATGGAGTCTGTGAAGATTTTATCCCTTAGGGAAAAAATTTCCACGTGAGCCATGGAGACAAACTAACACTTTTATGCATTTGAAACTCATTCTCATAACCAATAGAATTAAGATTCCTCCAACATTTCTGTACCTTTCCACAGCAAATGAAACAATATAGGAGACCTTCATGATTCATTAACTTTTCTTCCTGAAACATCCAACTTCTGTCAACACAGAATTTAAATATTCACTTCAAGATCATTTGTTTGTGAAAGTCGGGACTTCTGGAATGACTTCACTTAATCATCCAGCTGGTGAAACTGTACACTCTCTTTCCCAGAGAGAGTCTTTAAGGAGATTGCGTGAGACCTGTGAACCCAAACAAGAAGCCAGGGAGCATCCATCTTCTGAGTCCTTGTTTAATCCCGTGTTCAATTTCTGTGAAATCCAGAAAATTTCAGGTCCCCTTCTGAGATGTAGTTGCTATTTTCCCATTGTAATATATATTTCCAGGAATCCTAGCTATGATGGATCTTCTCAGGAATACCAGTTAAGCACACCCCAGTTAGGAACACAGGGACCTAGAGTTGTCCAGGATCCATTCCCCCTATAGTTCCATGCTAGAGTACACCAAATAGTTTGACATGCATGATAATGTAAAGACAATAGGAAAAAAAGCTTTTGTCAGGTTTTGAAGCTGCCGTGCCAGGAGAAAGAAGCATGTGGACTGTGCAAACACCTGCTTCCAGTCCATTATCCTGATTCTTTGGCTTGTCAATCAAGATTGTCCTCTAAGGTACTTGTATTCTTTGTTCTTAGTGGTGTCAGTTTCCACAGACTTCTCCACATGAAATATCCAAATACTTTGGATTTTCTTGTGAACTGTGAAATGTCTATCAAGCAGCGGATTTAGGTTGTCATGCTTGGAAGTATTATCTGATGCTCTGACTTTCCTCTTTATTGATTAAATTGATGTAAGATTTGATTTGTACTGTGAATATCTCATTCTTAATAGTAGTTATTGTGTTCCTAGTTTCATGACACAAAGATGCCATCAAAACAACTACAGCAGGGAATCCTAGTCCTCTGAGGTGACTGCTGTCATCCTGTCTTTACTTCAGAGAAGGCAGTCTCCTTTGGTCAGGAAGATTCTGGGTGTTTCCTACTTGTCATTGTTGAATGCTATCATTCACTTCATTGTCAATCATATTTTGTTTTCTCTGATTAAAAAATGCTTTTCCTTTAAATAAGAGTTCTATACATATTGCTTGGAAAATATTTTATTGACTCTTTTTAGCAACTAGTATGCTAATAAATGTTTTGTTTTCAGTTACTGAGAAGATATATTGAAATATCCATTGCCATAAAAAAGAATGTCATACATCACTGAACAATTGTTTCTCTTCCTGTTTTTCATGGATCAATGGTCAGTCAAGTATATGCTGTATTTTTAATGGCTGTATACAATTGGTTGCTTTAACTCATAAAGTTTTATCTAAATAGAAATCAGCACAGTGAATAAATGAGTGTATCAATGCAACAGAGGACAAGAACTTGACTAAGGTTTTATTTGCATACTGATACTTTTATTTTCCCACGAATCTTAATAAATTACATTTTTTTCACAATAGATATGACTAGACATCGTAAGGCTTTTGCTGGCTAGTAGAGGTTGCAGTCTTTCATGGTCTGGCAGTTTATCTCAACATCTAGGTAACGTGAAAATTCACTCCCTCCCCAGCAGAACTTCCTGTCTCTACCTGCCCTTTTCTGGAGAATGTCCCTGGGTCTGGAGGACTGACCTTGTCTGAAAGCTGTCCCTAAGCCAGATGCCTGATTTATCTTTAGCTTGAACCTTGGCATAGATCCCTGCTGGAAGATGTGTACTAGGAGCTCTGCTATAGGACCCTATAGCTACATATGAAGCCTCGTGATAGGAGCATGCCACTTAGTCAAATTAGGGTTTGTCCCCAGGTTCCCCAATCCTATATATGCCTTATAGGCCGGAATAAAGTTGATCTGATTCACCAAAGTCTGTCTCCTGGAGGGCTGTCTCCATTCCTACACACAGCCGTCTTGGACCCTGTTCCCTCCACTTTCGTGGACCGATGCAGCCAATGATCTGTAGGAAGAAGCAGAATCATATTGTAAATCCCTGATTTGTAAGCCTGCTGCATGTTTTAGCACACTGGGAGACTCACTTGACATTCTGTCTAGTTAGAGCACTTGCAGTTTATATTGCAGTTGCATGCTATATGATAGTATGTGGTCAAAGATTGGTCACATTGCATATAAAAAGGTGATTACAAGATTATAGGATCTTATTGTGATGTCAGTTATTTTCGTGAGCACACTCTGTGGTGTTTACACTATGATAGGATTAACCTAATGTTGAATTTCTCAGAATTTGTGCTTAATTTTAAACAAGACATGGCCAATTGTGGATTATTTATTGCTATTTACATACAACAGGATTTTATAGTTTTGAGACACGTGTGGACACTTGAAGTAAGTACTAAATACTCATGAAGATGGAGGGATTATACGTGTGTACATGGGTTCCAATGACTCTTCTTCCTAGACTCATGCTGGACCAATGCCTCCCGGTAGAGCAGGGGTGCCCATCGGATGGGACCCATCACCTTAGGAAGACCAAGAGCCACAGGAAGACACAGAGTCCTTAAGGATGTAGCTGCCTTCCCATGGCTCATTGATGACCTAAAGTAATGCATTCTATCATGTGGGCACTCCTGCCCTGCTCAAAAGCATTGGGCTAGCCTGGGCCCATGAAGATGAGTCACAAAAACACTGGGCTAGCCTGGACTCGTGAAGAGGAGTCACTTGACCCTCAGTGAAAGTGCGTGTTGATGACTGGTGAGACAACTCTTCAAGTGCAATGACCAGAGGAATGAAATCTGATCCAGTAAGGCAGACGTCACTGTCTCCTCCAAGAAACCACAAGTCTTTACGTTCTATAAAAGAAGTGACTGTGTTTACTGCTAAGTATTGAAACAGCTGAGCTAGATCTGCATTCAGTGTGCTCTGGAAAGTGGCTGGATTTCTGCTTGTCTCCAACAAATGCTGACTAATGCCAGGTGAGTGAGTAGGAGAAAACCGACAATTTTGTCAGCAGCGTTTCTCCACTGGGAACGAGTAAGTTAGAAAACAGACTACTAACCCAAGTTCTAGTATTTAGGTTTTGAAGAGTAATTAAAAGAGTCCTATCATATATTTATGCTTGAGACTTATGATCTGTTCTTACATACAACTACCCCGCCTACTCTGGCCATCATCAAATCAAGTCGTGAAAGTCGCTGTTAGTTGGATAATCAAGGATCATCTCTGTAAGAGCTTAGAGGTCTGCTCACTCATTTACAAGTGAACGGTTTTCTGGTGCCCGCTATGTGAGATGCTGTTCTAGTGCCAGGGACTTGATGATGAACCCATTGGATGAAGCAGCTGTTTGCTTAGAGTTGGCCTCCTAGACCTTCTTCCCTTTTGGAGACAGGGTCTTGGTATATAGCGAAGACTGATCTTGATTTCACTATGTAGAACATGTTAGGCTCAAAGTCTTAGTGGTCCTCCTTACTGTCAGCCAGAAATTAACTTTTTCAGAATGGCTAGAAGAGAGGACTTTGAATGCTCCTAACACAAAAAAATAACAAATAGCTGGGATGCTACTTACTAGTGATTACCCTGATCTGCTCCTTCCACACTGCACACACTTACAGAGATGCCACAATATACTCCATGAACAGATGCAACAATTAAGTGTCAACTAAATATGACTATGTATTTTAAGAAAAAGAACATTGCTTAGATTCCCCACACACTTGGGACTTCTAATCCCATTTCTATACTATTTCCTTCATTCTCAATCATACTTGATCTTGGGGCATTGGGAGAGACTTGGAGAAGAGATGCCCATTCATATCTCCTCTTCTGAAGATGTCTCACCTCCTGATATCTCCCTTTGGGTTGGAAATGTAACACTAGTTGAGGGTCATAATTAATTTAAGCTTATGTAGATATTCTTGCTTATGCTCAATCCAGTCTATTTAAACAAGAAACCAACTGGGTAAATATGTAAAGTTGAAACAAATACATATGCTTCTGAGAGCCAAGAAAACAAGGGTATTCTTTGCTTTTCCTGTGGCTCTTGCGACAGAAGAGAAAACAGAGAGAATTAATATTTTTATTACACACCTCCTACGTGCCAGACATTTTACAAAACTTCTTGTGTAATGGTATAATGAGAACACTGCCTCACTGAGGTCAAGTCATTTCTAAACACAGCTAACATGAAGTAAGCTGGGATTTGAACAAAGTTCTTTGCGCTCCTAGAACTGGCCCTTTATTCTACATCAGACTTTGACTTGGAACTGCAGCTAACCGGCTGCATGACCTTGAGCTCAATGACCTCAGCTTCTGTGGTTGGGAGAGGGCTAGATTAGATACAGCTCCTGAGAGCAGAGTGGGCAGGTCACTGCCATGCCCATATCATCCATGGCTGAAATCTATGTGCACATTGCTCCTTGGAATTGCCCTGAGCATAGGCAATTTAATTAGAGGCATTACCTGAATTATGACCATCTCCGTACCTGCTCATAGTTAATTTCAGCATTTGACCACATAAAGCTCTATGATCTGGCTGTTTGAGGGTCACTGTTTCTTGGGGTGGCCTTTGGGTGCTTTTTAAGACACCCTTGCCATCAGTTCACTCTTATTACTATTTAGATTTTGATAGCACCTCTGAATATGGACCGTCATCCAGCCAAATTCAAAAACAAACAATACAAAATTAAATTGATAGTTACTTTGTCACAAAATACCTCCATGCTGCCCATTTCTTAAAACAAACCAAAAGATCAGCCGAACAACAGCTTAGAGAATCAATGGGAAATTCAAGGGCTCATGTCTGTCTCAGGAAGATGACTCGACACCATGCTCTAATAATGTACAGCAACCAAAGCATTTTAGAAATTAATGGGAAAATTAATGGGAAATCCACTATTGATCACTTTGGATTTCTGTGGCCAAAGAACTACATTTGTATAACTTGATTGCTCAATTGCAAAGCAACATTAGGTTTCAGACTCCGGGAAGAGGAATTAGAGGAAATGAGCAATGACCTTTGTTCTAATGGAAACGGAATCAGCATCTCTGGGCACGTCTTGTTTCACATTGTTCTTAATTGGCGATATCACAGAGACAATGAGAAACAGGACTTGATATTGATGGAAATTGCTCTTACAGAAGAGTGGATTTTGATACTGTGATTCCAAGGTTTTCTAATTTGAAAATGTCTGGACTATATCTTCTTTTACTAAAGCATATTTTTATGTACTAATATCAGAGGTGACAAATCCAACAAATGTCTAAAATTGATCTATAAAATTTCACTGTTCTGGGGACTCGATGACATGAAAATTCAGGTCATCTAGCTATGCACATGAAAAAGATAATTGGTTGGGGTCTTAGAGCCTCAGTCAAAAATGTCAGACAAATTTGAGAGCTGTCAGAATCATACAGAAGACACAAATAGGGTTGTCAAAGGCCCTGCAGAAACCATTCTGTATCCACCTACTGTACTGAGTTATAGGGAACAGAAAGTCCAGGGGGAAAAAAAACATCCTGGAAGGGTCACACAATAACTCCAACTAAGCTACTTTGGCAGGAAGATGAAGAGAAGGATTTCAGAGCTGTGACCGAACAGAAGCTGGAGCAGACAATACTCCAAGAACAAAGTGTCGGATGCTCTGTATCCAATGTATTGTGGAAGGTCTATCCTGTGGGGCAAGGCTCCTGCTTTGCACCCTTACTTCTTATATAATACAGAGGAAGGAAAAACGAGAGAAAAAGAGATTTCTATATGAAAATTCACTATTATGATTTGTCGGTTATTATTTCCTTGTTTTAATTTATTTTAACTTAACTGCTGTATTGTTACAAAATTATGCCTAAAATGAGGTAGTTTGGGCCATTGAATCAAATTCAGGGTGTGTCAGTTGGTGTGTATAAACATATGTATGCATGCATGTATGTGCATATGATGTGTATACATATATGAATGAGTGTGTATGGTGTGTGTGTGCATGTGAGTATGTGCATATATGCATGGATATGTATGATGTGCATGATGAATGTATGCATCTATATGTGTGTGTGTGTGTGTGTGTGTGTGTGTGTGTATGTGTACACACACTGTTCAGGCATGTGTATGTGTGTATGAGAGTGAAAGTTAATAGTAATATTTACAAATACCAAGAACTAATTAATAAAAACATTAAAAATTTGATTTGATTTGTCTATGTGCTATAACACAGATCAGTCATTTTTGTGAGCTGCCAAACATTTGAGACTAATTTGTATGCAGTACAATAAAAATTATGCACCACATTAAAATATGCACATGATTAACTCTGTTACAGGCTTTGTTTGATTACAACAATAACCTCTATACCTGTATATTCAATCTTTGTAATTTGTTTCTCTGAAGTAATTTACAATTATCTGTGGAAACATTCCTGTTAAAAGGGTCAAATTAGGAAGTGTGCAGATAGGTGAAGGTACACAGCAGAAGACAGATGTACAGCCAAGATGAAAGAGGATTATTCCTTGTTTACACGATAGAAACATTTCAAATTTTTAATTAATTCTTTTTATTTTTTGAGAGTATAATATAATATCATTCCCCTCTTTACTTTTCTCCCTCCAAACCTTCCCATATACCCCACCTTGTTCTCTTTCAAATTCATGGCCTCTTTTTTCATTAATTGTTGTTATATATATATATATATATAAAGTGTGTGTTTGCTTCTTGAGAAGCTTCTAAGCATAACCTTCTCAGTCTATATAATGTTACTTGTATGTATGTTTTCAGGGTTGACCATTTGATATTGGATAACCAATTGATATTCTCTTCCCTGTCCCACTCAGCATTTTTTTAGGTGCCTACAGGCACCTTTGGTAGTGTTGTGCAGGGTTGAGACCTTGTGGGCTTTTCCCCATCTACTCTGGCATGTCTACCGTTGTTGCCCTTGTTCAGCTCATGGTTAGGCAGTTATGTTGATGAGACTTCATAGGTGTAGCTTCCAACATTCCTCAGTGACACAATCTCACAGCAAACTCCCCGATCCTCTGACTTTTACAATGTTTCTGCCCCCTCTTCCACAATTGTTCCCTGAGCCTTAGGTGCAGAAATTGGGGTGTAGACTGGTCTCCACAACTCTGCGTTTTGATTGGTTGTGGTTTTCTATAATGGTCTCTGTAGCAAAGAAAAGTTTCCTTGTTGACGGGTGAGGACTACACTTATCTCTGAGTATAAGGGCACATAGGTTTAGTAAAGTGGGGGTATAGGTTCTCCCCCAAGGTTAATGACTTCACTAGCCCTGGGTAGGTGGTTAAGCTTCTAGTACAGGAATGATTTCCCTTTTGTTGAGTGGGCCTTAAGTCCAATTAGAGAGCTGTTGGTTACTTCAAGGTAGGAGTGCCACTAGTGCACTCTCAGGGTAATGCTGCCATTCTGGTTGATGTTGTGGTGCATAGGTGTCATAGCTGGGTAGGACTATTGGTTGCTTCCTTCTTTTGGAAGCTTCCATGGTACCTTCTGGTATCATGAAGCTAGTCCTCAGGAAGGAGGCTTTCAGGTCTCTTTTCCCTGCAAAATGTTTGTCTCAATGTGTATTTTATTCTCTTCTATCTTGTATTCAACTTAAATGATCCAATCGTAGAAAGAGTTCAGCTTCCATTAGAACACCTAGAAAGCTTCCCAGCCACACACCAAAGGACCTTCAGGATTCAGGAAAAAGAAGACCCATTAGAACAACAGGCCTGGTCTAGAAGAGAGGAGGAAGGGCCTGATCTTGGTTCCTCAAAGTTTTCTATATTGGTTACTGACTTTTTATATATACTCCCCAAACCATTTATGAGTAGATGAACATAAAGGTAAGAGAACAGACAGAATGGGAGCAAGGAGGAGAAGCCAGTGCTACTGAGAAGGAATTCTTGAACACTTCAAGGCCCTTTTTCCTGTTCACAGTCCCACAGAGAGTCAGTAATTGGGTAAGAGTGCCCTATTCACATTGCTCTCTCTCTCTCTGTGTGTCTCTGTGTCTCTGTGTCTCTGTCTCTGTCTCTGTCTCTCTCTCTGTCTCTCTCTCTCTCTCCCTCTTTCCCTCCCTCCCCTTTTACATCTGCTTTTAGTTTATGTATATGAGTATTTTGCTTGCAAGCATGTGTGTGTACTACATATATACCCAGTGCCCATGGAGGCCAGAAGAGGGTGTTGAATCCTCTGGAACTGGAGTTACAGACAGTTGTGAGCCACTGTGTGAGCATCGGGAACCAAAGCTGACCACTCTGCAGGAACAGCCAGTACTCTTCCCTGGCTAAGCCATCTCTCTAGACCCTGCCCTGTGTACATTGTGATGACCTGGCAGCAATATGCTTTCAATGTCACAAGAAGTTCGTGAAATGATGCTAGAGAGCCTAGAGGAAATGGATAATCTCCTGGAATGGGTAGAGAATACAGTTGAGTGGTGATAATCTCCTCAGTATGAAGGATTCAGAACTACAGCCCTAAATGCTTTAAATAATTGCCCAAGCTCCAAGAGGCAGAGAAGGAAGAGCTCAGAATGTGTTTTCAGTTTTGTCAGAGAAGCTTACAGAACGGCTACTCCAGGAAATCAGTCTTCAAGTTCTTTGTTACAGATGAGTGGCAAGATAAGGGGAAGTTACTTGAAGGTAGAT